>VZSC01009691.1:0-17504 GCA_013398225.1 Steatornis caripensis
TACTGGAAGGCTGCTGTAAGGTCTCCTTGGAGCCTCCTCTTCTCCAGGCTCAACAACCCCAACTGTCTCAGCCTGTCTTCACAGGAGAGGTGCTCCAGCCACCAACAACCTTCGTGGCCCTCCTCTGGATTCGCTCCAACAGGTCCACGTCCTTCTTATGTTGGGGGCCCTAGAGCTGACGTAGTGCTGTAGGTGGGGTCTCACGAGAGCGGAGGGGGAGAATCCCTTGACCTGCTGGTCACACTGCTTTTGCTGCAGCCCAGGATACGGTTGGCATTTGGGACTGTCAGTGCACATTGCTGGCTCGTGTTGAGCTTCTTGTCAGCCAACACCCCCAAGCCCCTCTCCTCAGGGCTGCTCTCAATGCATTCTCTGCCCAGTCTGTATCTGTGCTTGGGATTGCCCTGACCCATGTGCAGGACCATGCACTATTATCCTAGAAGTTTCAAGGACAGACAAAAAACTATATGGGCATTAACAAGAAATTAAATACAAACCTGCTGAAGTGTGTCGCTCTGAATTGTTTTCCCCTCTTTTCCCCAAATGTTCTGAGCAGACCTCTGCCATAACTGGTAAGCAGTGCACCCACTCCAAATGATAAAAACTTGTTTTGCCTCTTTACTGTTGTCCAACTCAATTATTTAAGGATTCTGCTATTAAGGACAGATCATGGTTGCACAAGAACACAGGCTGAACTAATAAGCTGACTGGACTACATACGGTCCCATGACAATGTACATTCACATATTAAACAAGAGCTGATGGACACTGTAGAAAGACCATATAATGAAAATACAGCCTAAGCAATTTCTGCAGCAAACGAGTGATCACTGCTGGTGTTAAATCCACTAATGACTATTTCTAAACCAGCATCTGACACCCACTTTATGTAGTTAGAACTATATACATAAAACTCCCTCGGCCCAAAAAAAGTCATCTACCCCACCCCAAAACCCAGGACTCCTTTCTCCTCCAATAAAAAGCAGGAAAACTGGGAACATCTGTCCACCCCGTTAAAACCAGGAACAAAGTATTAGTCTGTATTTGTAGAGCAGTTGAAGTCAATCTACTTTATGGACTCTGTGGGCCCACGGCCTTCAGGCTTGCGTTTCCATTCTCCCTCACCAATTCCGCCAGCTCACTAGGCTTGTTGCTGAGCTACTTCAAAAAGCAACCTGCTAGAATAACCTTTCCTTTTTCTCTCCATCAGTTTTGTTCTCTGCAGTCTGAGGAGTGGCTAAGACAATGTAAAAGAGGGAGGCAGCCAGCAGTTAGACTGGTCACCTTCAGTAAGATCTAAAATTCCATTTAATATATAAATTTGACCATCACTCAAGTTTCAAACCACTCTAAGTATATTCCAACAGACAATTCCCCCTGCGCTTCTCAATGTAAGAATGATGAAAGAATAGTAAAACTGGGGCTAAAAACCCAAAGAACAACGTAAAGCTTAGAAGAAGTTTGTTTTCTGAAAAGGAACTAAGAGTCACACATTAAAATATTAATAGTCAAAGTTCTTAAATTACAGCAGGACAGTCTGTTGTACCCGTGCACTTAAGACAACTTAGTTCAAGTCTTATGGCAAGAATTAGAGATTGAATTTCTCTAGCTGGCACCACACAGAATACTGCTATCAAGTCTTGTGTCTTGATCGAGTACTCTTAACATCCTTAATCCATTAAAATGGATAACTATTAATTTATAACAAATTACGGGAGCACAAGAGTTTTCCTGAAGACTGCTATTTTCTACAAAACTATGTGCATTGTACAACTTATTAATTAAAATTAAAACAAAGCACTACGCCAGAGAGGAAATCTGACCCATGTAAATCCACAGTGCAGGAGACTTTTATTTCAACTCTAGCTACAAATGGCATTCACTCTCATGAAAGTTTAGTAACCGGGCGGAGAGATATAACAAGACTGTGTTCAACTGCAAGCTTGCACGTCTTGCAATGCTAAAAGACTTCCAACACTGCAGATCATTGAATTTAAGGGAGTGGTTAAATGTTGAAATTCAGGTTTGTTGGAATCCCACTACCTGAGTGAATGCTCATCTTGAAAGCAAATGCAAGAGATTTGCTCTGGTATTCTAAGGAAGACTCAGCAGAATGAAAAACAATTCCCTGATCTCAACTGGCTAAAGACACATTTTATTATCTAAAAAGGAACCACAGTCATATTTCATACAAATTTCATTAGCTTTGCTTTGTGAAGGATTCATCTCTTCCTGTGTGAGATTTGCAATCAAGCTCCAAACCTTCAATCATTACGTTTATTCTGGTCTCATAGGGTCTATTTTGTTGTACACATATGCCAGTTAAATCCTCTAATAACACAATCACATCCTTCCCTGGAGACCAGCAAAGGTCTGATTGGATTTAACAGCATTTTCTGCACAAGTTGCAACTTTCTGAAGGCTGTTACTTTCTCTTATGTCTTAAATTTCATAAATATAACATTTTATATCAACTCTCTAATTTTAACTGGGTTTCGAAGCAAGAAACCTTATATGAGAGTGGAGTGCAATGTTTCTTGTTATTATGTTTTCATACCTAGAATTTATTCCTAAACTGAAGAAAGATGGAGAAGTCAAGCTTTCTTGCTTCCTCAGCTCAAACTCCGAGTGAACTCACGTTTAGAAATCAAGTCATAGAACGAATACAGCCAAACCAAATAAGCAAATGAAGAAAGTACTCTCTCAGCACTCACAGAAGAGGTTGCTATTCTTACTTGTGAAGTCTGGCATATTATCAGTCTCAGGTTATGGGTGCTTGTCCAGTATCAGTTTAACTGCTTTAACGTTTAAAGAAAGGTAGCGCCCAAAGTAACACTTAATACCTTAGATGATTTGTAGATTAAGAAAAAGCTAAGATGTCAATAATTTGATAATTTCATATAGGATTATATAAAAATATGCATTTCATTTCTACAAGTGTAGTACTGAATTAAAGCGACAGACCTGCTGGTGTGGTCAAAACCCCCACTTTGAATCATCCTAAAGTTTCAATGGAAATTCTCATGAGAAGCTGCAACCCTTTTTTGCATTCTACATTTTGCTTTAAAAAAAAAAAAGCTCTTAGAAGTCCCACTTACTAGAGTCTTATTTTGATTAGGTACCAGTTGCATGGTACATTATTTCAGTAATATGAAGTAAATTAATCATATGCAGATTACTTATGGTCATTTGCTACAGATGGAAAACCTACATATGAATGAACAACTCCTTTCCAATAGTGATTATGTGATGTAACAGTTCCACATGAAGGTCTTAAGCAGTACAATTTTTTAAAACTGCTTGTCAGTAAAAACTAGGCAAATGTACAAAAAACAGCCAGACACCCAACTTGCTGGAGTTAGCGTGTGCTTTCCTTTTTACGCTGGAAGCATGGTATCTTCAAAACTTTGGAGATGGGAAGAAAACTATTAACCTTCACCTGACTTATTTCCATACTTCACATTTTCCATGTAACCGCCTCATAAAGTTATTCTAAATCATTGTGACCTATTGGAAACTGAGGCCATTATAATCTTGAAAACCTTCAGTTCACTACCCCAAATATTAGAATTCATTAGCATCAAATGCCTGAGAAGTCACCAAAGAAAGGGGGGTGGGGGGGAAAAAAATCAAAGATCTCTCAAGTTTTGTAATGTTATATCCAGACACTCCAGCTCAAAGCATGCTGTGGAGTACTTTCTTCAGGCTTGAAGGTTATTTCTAGTTCAATCACCCACCCCCAACATCAGATCACTTCCCTTGTTTCTATTCTAACACAGGCCACAGACAGCTTCATGGCCATCTCCTCCTCCCCGCACAGATTCTACCCCAGCTAATTCACTTCTTCACTTACCCCACAGCTTCCTCAAGGTGGGAAATAACCCCCAGCTGGAAGGATATTGCCTCTCAGCTTTGAAGTATGGCATATAGCATAAACCACCTCTTAGGCAGCTGACTGACCACAGAAGCTTGCACCGTAAATCACCTGTTGCATAGGCCTGGCTTAGTTTATTCTCACTAAATTAGCTTACAGGAAAGAAAAAATGTCCTTAATAACTAAAATATTGCAGTATGCTTTGAAATGCCAGCACAGCAGTAGTGATTTTTCAAGATTTTCATCTATGGTATTGTATAAATCCTTTATTTTTCAGGACTCAGTGCTGCTAACTCAAAAGTCCAATCTACAATACTTTGAAAAGTAACACACTGAATGAAGATTTATCAGATTATATGCCACAAGTTAATAAAATTAAGTACAATTACTGCATCTATTCCATAATTAGATTGAAGGGAAGAGTTTCCAAGCAGCCTTTGGAAATTTTTCATGACACCCACAGCTGCATATTCGTTTTTAATCCTATTCCAAGCAAGCCTCAGTCAATAGCATTTTTTTGAATTAGTTCACCTTATATCAAATAGCAGCATCTTTTTATTTTCATCATACTTCTGATTTTATTAAGGGATGCAGAAAAATACCTTAAGAGCAGCAGAGATGATTAAACTATTTACACACCTCACAAAGACAAATTACTGTGATGCACTACTTCATGTTTGATCAGCGCTAGGCATCAATCAGACAGCCAGAAATCATTCTCCCAAGCACTGCTGTAAAAACCAGTGACGGTACGTGTCTTGGCTCTGTCAGACAGAGGTTTTAATGGGTGGCAAGGTGGATTTTTCAAATTCTGGTCATGACTGAGAACTTGGCAATTCACCATGTGGTACAAATAAATAACCAACATCAATATTTTGTACCATGTATATCTGGAAGAAACCTACACTTAGTGGCAAAGAAAAGAAGAAAACATGAAAACATTGGCTATTTGGCTGTAGATAACCTGTACATGAAAAGTAACAACATAAATATATCAAATCGGTGCGGATATGCCTCTGCTGACTGGTGTAGAAAGTCAGAAATATACTCTGCTTGCGCCTCCCATTGCCCGGGCATAATAATCTCCTGTTTCAAAATTCTGTGCCAGCATGAGACTCAGCTGATGCAAAAGCCCCCAAGAAGCAGGGAATAATTAGTTCAGAATCATCATCCCACAAACACAGTTACACAGTTTCCAAACTGGAACTGAAACATGCCTGCACCCGTCCAGCACACGCTTCAAGGAGCTTGAACTGTAGCATGGTCAATTGAAGAAGGATAGCCATAGTCTCTGAAAAATGCCCTCTGCACTCGGTACAAAGCATTTATGCAGCACCATGGATGAAAATCTGTGACTAAGACTTAATGAGGTCTCGCTGTAGACTAGCCTGCAATCCTTATCACATTTATTTCAGTTTTACAAAGATAAAAAACACTAAGAACAACTCTTGGACTAATATTACAGCGTTAGAAAAAAAGAAAGACACAGGAGAGATGATTATGCATAAACCTGTTAGCCAGTCCAATTTAGAAATGAAGTTACATGAGAAGTAGGACACATACACTCATAAATCATATGGTAACTATTGCAACTCTGGTAGCTTGAGTAGAAATAGCCAGTTCTACTATTGACTCTGTAACAACAGTAGGTAATTCACTTCACTTCTCTGCATCTCAATTCTCCACCTGCGATGTGAACAGTGTGATAGCATTCCTCCACCATATTTATATTTTTTTAAATCTTGAATACTCTAGCAGTGGCAAATGAATTCAAGACCATAGTGGAAAGCAATGGAAAAAACAAACAAATTTCTTGATTAGTTCAATGTAGCAAGTAGTAAAACAGATTAGAGCAAAGCATATTACATCATAGGATGATGCAAGCAACGAGCCAAAACACAGAACTTAAAGAATTACAGAACTATCAGATTGCACTACATTGCCCGAGTACAATGTAAATGATAAGCAGGGGACACGGGATGACACCAGTAAGAAGAGGCATGAAAGAATTTGAAGGGAAGAATAAGTATCTCAATGAATGAAGTCAGAACATATGCAGGGATGCTGCAACAGGCGTATCACAAGCAGCAGAAAAATAAACAAGAGTATCTGCCAGAACTTCTGTGACACAACTTGTAGCCTTGCATAAAAAACTTCACCACACAGCAGGAGGACAATTGAGGGAGCAGGTGAAAGGAGATAACACAGAGATCAAAGGATCATTCACTATGACACACCAAAATGACACAGCGCTCACATATTGGGAACAAGCTAACAATTACATTGTACAAAGCAGATGAAAGTTAAAGGGACAGATAACACGATTAAGGAGGATGGATGGAAGGAGAGTTCCTCCCGAGTGAAACATAGCACATAAAGATAGTTGCTTTATATATGTATATTAAAAAATAAAAAAGAAAGTAGTAGAGACTGTAATCTGATAAAAGGAAACACTGATAGCATATAGGCCAGAGAAAGTTTGATGGCGATTCAGTCACTTTCAAGTTTTCGTTGACATGCAAAATCATGAGAGTTCCATTAGTGCTACATAATATAGCCATGCACTGTCAGAAGAGCCTGACGACTTGTTGCGATAAACCCACATTCTGCAATACTATAGCACCTAATGTTCTAGTATCTCTGTATTCTGAAAGTATGGAAGTATTACACACAACAAGCAAGTTACACTGGTCAGCAGCACTTTACACTAGAGTCTTTGGAGGAAAATGTGCCTGCGACCGAAGGCTGAGGCAGCTTCGTGAAGTAAAACAAAACCTGAAACACTGAATTTCAGCCTGTATCACAAATTTAGAAAATTCTTGTCCTGTTTGTGCCATACATTTTTCTGAGGTTATTTTTCCTTTTATTATAAAAGGAATAGCTTCTTACCAACCTACTCCCCACCTAAAAAAAGTCCTGTAGAAGAAAAACCTGTGAAATGAATCCACATATAGGAGAATACAGACCATTTACATTATGAAAGTTTTTGATTATAAAATCTTACCTCATCACAATCTCCTTCAACCATAGCATAAATAGCTTTCTTAACCAAGTTTGTACCTGCAATATAGATTTTAGTAAGTGTCAGAGTTGCAATGCAAAAGATGCTAGCTTATATACCACTAACGTGTACTACCTACATGACATGACACCTGGGGAAAGCAGGGAGGAAAGAAAGAGAGAAACGAGAAGTTGCAGTCAAGTTGCAGTCTCAAGTTTGAACACTGAAATAATCCGTAAAGTTATCCAGAGACTCAGCTTGAGCACAAGATTCTTCTAACACAAGGATATCAGAAACAGGCTTCTATGTTCAACGTCGTGTTATATATAGGCTTCCAAGATGTGATTCATTCCTTTTTGTTGCATTTAAAGTCAAAATCTGCTGGCACATACTTGAAGGACATTTATCTTCCAAGGGAATTTCCTCTTATTAAAACAAATACTTCTATGAGTAACAGAACTTATGAAACCACTTCTCTTGTGGCTCACTCCCATCTGGATTTGCTAGTATCTAATAATACTGTTGAAGCCCATCCCTTCCCCTCAGTCAAGCGTTAATTTAATTCTTTATCATTATTTTTCATCTATTTCACAACAGTTCTACAAATGTAATATCCCTACCTGTCTGTAGAATTGGGGTGAAATTGAAAGTTGATTTCAAAGTTATTAGTGGAAAAAACTGCTGTTCAATGAAATTGCATAAATCTCACTTCCATAAGAAAGCTAAGGAAAAGGAAAAAAAACCCCAAGGAATCTAGAGAATGTTTTAAAGTATTCTCAAAACTTTAATCAATTAATATTTTCATTGAACGTACAACAAAATTGTACTACATCTAAAACAGATCTTCAGATTAACAGCACACTTTTGAGAAACAGCAAGGTGGCAAGCGTAGGAAAAAGTCAACATACATAATGCTAAAGTAAGCAAGGCTTTAAATATAAATTCTATTTATACAATTTTAAAATAATGAACTGACTAAAGCGAGGGAAAAAATCTTGCAGAGATCTTCATAATATCAGCATTACTTCTTATTTACTTATGAATCCAAGCACCTGCAATTAAATTACGGCAGGCTCCTTCATGACTCAGCTAAAAGGAAAGGAGAGACAGTGATTTCTCAGTATCCTCTTCCCTCTGCTCCACTACAGAAACCAACAACGGCTTCAGAATTGCACTGAAAAAAAACAAAAAACTGCACACATGCTTGAATAGTCATGGTAACACACAGTGCTTCGAGTTTTCTGGAGTTCTTTTTTTTTTTTTTGAAGAGGAGAACAAACACAACGGTACCATTCTGCAATGTATCACCGTGTTTTTCCATTGCAAGTAATTTTCTGTCTTTAATCACAAAAGTATGAGCTGTTCAGCATGAATGAGTTGGTGAAGCACATTTCTAGCCTTTAAAGCTGATGCCTACGTTTTAAGTTAAAAATGTTACCAAATGTAATTTCACAATAACCAACAGAAAAAAAAAAGTTCGATAAGAACAGATCTTTAATTAAGCCAGCTAGGATAACTGGTGTTAGAATGAAAATCCCTTCATCAGGGCAAAACTGATCAATGAGGGAGGGGAAACTCCCTGCCAAGAGTGATTTCTTTTATCATGTAACTTCCCAACAAAACAGATCTCCATTTCGGTCATGCAAGTAGCAATACACAACTATTACTCTTCACTTATTAATACAACAACGAGCTACAGACTTTCTCCCCAATGGGCAATAGATGCATAATTGATAGGGGAAAGCCAGGGGGTTAACTTCACCAAAGAAAGACAGACTCAATATAATGTAGAAATACAGTGATGAGGGCACATATAAAAACGTGAAGCAATTCCCACTGTTGTTATGTGACAGTGGCAATGGGCAGAGGTAAGGGGCTACTGACTGCCTTTCTTTTTAGCTTTATCGTATTCCAGATGTAATCTCATAGGGCGTTTCAGGGTATTTTTAACAAAATTTTAAAAGCCACTGGGGATCTTCTGTGGTCGAGTAAGGCGGGGATGACAGACAAACCACCACATCTAGAAGTTCAGTTCTGCTTAAATCTTCATGACAGCTACAGTTATCTCAACTACAAGATTTAAGTAAGAAGTAACAAAAAAGGCTATTCTTACCAATTCCTTTTCTTCTGTATTTGGAATCCACTGCTAACATGGCTATATAACCTCTGCGGAACATCTTTTTGTGCATATCCAGCTTGCAGACGATGGCACCTACACACTCCTCACCTACCATGGCCTTAAAGACAAACATACACGTATGCATTCTCAGTTTGTGATCTACAGTGCTACCAAAAGTAGTAAACTAGTTCATTTTAGGTGAAACAGCCACACAAAACTTATTTACATAAAGCTATAAAAAACCCCTCTAAATAAATTTTAAAAACATCTCCAAAAGTATAAATAAGATTAAAGGACTCTTACTTCTTTATTGCATTAAGACAAAGTTACAGTCAATTAACAACCAATGAATTGTCCCGGAGAGAACCACGGTATTATTCCATGAACTCTAGAGGCAAGAGCACATGTGACAGAAAAGGGAGATGGGGGAAGAAAAAAAAGACCAGGTTAAGGCATAAATAACCCTTTCACACGGGCTGCCGCAGAGGAAAAAAAGTCCATTCCTGTTATACAGTGATCTGAATTTTCACATACACGGGCTGTGGTGGATAACATGCTTAAGTTTTGTCTGGTTTTAATGTCAAGGCCACAATGGATTAGTGAAAAATGTTGCTGCATTTAATCTTCAGAAACTGTCATTTTCAGTCATATGACACCCAAAGAACAAACAAATAAAGCACACAGTTAATTTCACACATTTTAACTGTTCAGAGATTTCATTTGTTAAGAGCTAAGCACTGCCAGTTAATCCCAATGGTATTGTCACAGAAAGCGTGGTCAAGGAGATGTAGTTATTCTGAAATACTAAGGAAAAAAAAAACCACCAAAAAGAACCCGAGTCCTCCCCAAACACTTGTCAACCACTTGCACAACCACTGTGTTACCAAAATTTTACCATGAAATACATCAGAAAGAGTGTGAGAAAAACTAAGCCATATCTTAGCTGAAGGATTAGGTAGCATGAGAGATTAATGACATTATAACCTGAAGCAGTAAAACTGAATAATGCTGCGGAGTAGGATAGCATCCAAGGGGAGAATGAATTACTATTCATTCAGGGAAGATTGACAGAGATAAAAAAGAAACTCATAATTGTACGTATTGGTGTATAAACGGATCCACAGACTTTCATAGACCTGTATCTGCAGGGGGGACCTAGCCTTCGGCTCAAGTGCAGCAACTAAACCGAGCCTACAGCACATGATTGGCACAAGCATGTGCTGGCAGAAGCGTTTCTGGATAATCCAAATTTACAACAGTAAGACACGTCAAATGAGAAGGACTTGCCAAAGCCAGTACTGCCAGGCCTCAGTTATGCCCACCTGTGAACCCAACGCTTGCTTCTCCAAAGCCTACAGTACATACTCCGTAGTCCCCCATCACCTAAACCTTTGTGTACACAGCTTGTAGGCTAAGACTCTACAGGTAGAAAATTCACTCATGCAGATCATACTGCAGGGACAGACCCACAGCTTTTTTCACCCCAAGAAGAATAACGTCTTCCAGCATCTCTACCTGGATGGTGGGTTATTAATCAACTCAGCTGTCAACCAGGAGCTGTATCGCAGGTGAAATGGAGCAGCCCAAAATGTATGAGCTGCAGTTCCAAAGCTCCATCATACAGTGTGATCCTAACACCACTTCTAATATAGTTTAAGCTCATCAGGCAAATATAATTATTGCTTGGTTTTTATTTGGCAGAAAACCACATTTTTTAGCAGTATCCAAGAACAACCCCGAACAATCTAAAGCTGTTTTGAAAACAAAAACTGTTGCACGATCTAAATGGACTGAAATACACAGCCTCTAAGAGGTCTTTCATTTGTTCTAAAACACAGTTTATTCTATTGAAAAGAAAAGCTGTACTTAATCTAAAACTGTGCACGCAAAGCGTCAGCTAAAGGCAAGTTTTGTGTCTCAGCTCAGACCTGAGAAAACCAGGGAGTTAAATAAAGAGTATCATCAGACAGACTGTTCATAGCATTGCTATAATTATGCAGAGTACCTAGATGTAATCTTATACCTCACTAAAAAAAAATAAGCACACCACAAACTAGCATGTTAGAGTTATACTTTGCCCTGAAGTGAACACGTGCAAACTGCTGATCGTAACAGACATGCGGAGACTTCTTAAGATATATTTTTGACACATTCCAAGAGTAGTGACATTCTGGACATTGCATATCTGTGTTGTTTCTTGTTTCGGGCACTTTTCAGAAAAGTTGTGCTCATGAATCATATATTTAAAATGCTAAATGAACAACAAAGAATCTTGCTTCAGTGATCAAAGCAGCAAATACCCACTGGTTTTACCACTGTTGCCAGAGCGGTGAAGAAAGTATGACTTTGTTACCAGTTCCCCAAATACTTAAATCTATTTCTCTGTCTTTAGGCCGGTAAGTCTGCCAGTTAACCTACGGTTGTTCCACTTACAGAGGGAGCGCTGCATTTCCACCTCAATTCGAGGTTTTTTGTTGCCTTTCCTCTCCTTTCTCCTTCCCTCCAACCTTATCTAAAGCTGGAAATTAACCTAAAATGTAATGTAAAACTTATTAATTGCACTCCCTGGAGAAGGCTAAACTGTATAAATAAATAAATAAATGAAATCAGAGTGAAATAGAAAGAGCAGGGAAGAGACAGGAAGAGTAGTTTGCACCCAACACCATTTATGAAAAGATAATTGTGGGCCAAATTTTCTTTTCAGGTGTATGAGAGTACTTCTAAACATACAAGTTTGTGCAACCAGAATTCAGCCCAAGTTACTATCATATATTATAAAGCCCACAGAGCACTAAAAGATTTACTTCAATTGTAAGTCATTAGCAGTATTAACATAGATGAATTCAAATCCAATATTTGCATCAACTTTGTTCTTATGCATAAGTTTAAATGTTTAAAACAAACTAGATTTTAATATCTTTGTATTGCAACCATGTATTACTAGAAGAGTTAGTGCAGAAATGTCTGTAAATCGGCAAGAACATTAGTTTTTAGAAAATTAAACAATTGTCATTAATTTCATTAGCAAAGATGGCATTAAGTCTGTCAGCCACATTCTGAGCATGCATTTCATACCCAGATCCTGTAACATTTGTTTCCATTTATCAAAGACTAAACCAACCAACTAGCCTCTGAAAGAGAAATAAGTTTGCGATTCAAATGCAGTAGAACCTGCGCTACTGCAATACAGCTTCCCTTTCACACATGCACCAAAATCCATCCCAAAGCATCACAGAAACAGCTCTGTATGAATCCTTTGGCTTACATCGAGTGATCGTGCTACCGAATGCCATTACAGAATACATTTAGGCTAATGGTTTTAACCTAAAGTCTGGCAGTTCAGTCAGAGCTCTTTACGATGCTGGGCAAATCACTAAGTCGCTCTGTTTCCACTCTATGAAACTGGACACGAGTAATTCCCTCCTGCGCAAGGGCACTGCCAGAACAACTACGCTAGCTGTTGTTACATACTCAGATGCTGCCATGACTGAAGTTTTCACAAAGCCTCTGACAGTGAGAGGGAGCACAGCAAGTCTGTGACTGCAACCACGATCATACCTAAGAGGAAACTGGAATACAGAGAGAGCTTGAAATCGGGAATGGATGTTACAGAATTCCTTCCTACATCTGCCATGAGGCTAGGACTATTTCCTAGACAGTTTCCTGACTTTTCCGGTTCTTCTTTTATGCCTCGAGTTTTACGCAACTGAAAAACAGGGGCGATGTCTTACAAGTCTTAATTTCAACACGAAGTACACTTTGACTCTTGAATAAAATCCAATAAAAAAAAAAGCACAGCATTAGTATAAAACAAGATCTTAACTGCAGTCATTCAGGATTTACAACACATCTAAAACCACTTACATGGAAGTAATAGGTTATTTTTAAACTTATGAAAGTTTAAATTATAAATGCTGTTATAGCTAGTGGCAAAGTTAAGAACCCAATAAAAGCACAGATTTTCCAGATTTTTCTTAAAAGGCAGCTGGGTGGTGCAGTATTGTGAATTACAGAAGAGGTTACAACACTCAGCCAGAACTCTGCTTTTATTATGTCCTGTCTTATCCAAACTTTGGCACAGAGCGAGCTTTCCTAAGCTCACCTCTCCCACATGTATTTTGAAAACAATTTTCTGAAATATTTAATGTATCAGTTCTAAATGGAAGGTTTAGAACTTTAATACTGCTAAGACTAGAAGCCACAGAAACACTTTAAAAGGGAGCTACAACTTTGAAAATGCATTTAAAATCCATATGGGAACAAAGCTCTAGCGATGCTTAGAAATACTTCATGCAAAACAAAAGATACCCCTTTCCTCTGTAATTTTTTGACAGAGAAGTGGTTACCATAGATCATTTGAAGAGAAACTGGGCTGGCAAAGCTCCTGGGAATACGTAAAAACCAGGCATTTACAGGGCATCCACACCTAGTGCAACCTGCTCTTCCAAAGATAGGTGACACCTGGGTTTAAGCAGACAGTTGTAGTCTGTGGAGGAGAAGGTTATTGCCTTGCAACAGCTCAGACAGATAACGCTGCAGTGTAACACATCAGAACTGATCATCCAAGTATTCTCAACTTGTTACCGCTAAAGTCAGGAACACAGTTACACGGATGAATCTGACATTAAAATGAACTGGTTTTGAAGATTCCTACTATCTCCAGGTCCTTTTAAAGTGGAATACGAACTTCTTTTTTGAGCATACAGTTAGGAAGTGGTTTGATACAGCAAAACCACGCTAGTGACTAGTTAGGATGGGTCCTACACCTTCCCTCCAGCTCTGCATTCTCACTTCTTCTCTTGCACCAACACCAGTGCCTGTGACATCCTACTATGAACGTATTTGGAGCCCTACACCAACAGAAACCTGACCCCAACACATACACACACTTATAAACACATAGCGGTGGTGGGAGGGCTATCTTAGCTTCCCAAATCAGAGAAACAGAAGGGCTGGCACAAGCCAGGAAGGGGTAGTTGAACAGAAAGGAGAAGCAAGTGGCCCTTTTGGTTGTACCAGCCATTACAGCAGTGGGCAGGCCAAGCCAGAACTCAGCAAGTTTCAAACCCATGAGACAATCATCAACAGGAACAACGTTAATAGTGTCCCCAGAAAACAGATCTGCACCATCAGGTATCCAAAACGCTAGATAGCAAAATTATGCGTATTAAGATGGTTTACTGACTAAGGATCAGCAAGGGACAATTGCTGATCATTTATGGAAAATACACATCCCATCTTCCAATGTAAATGGTGTTAGTACTTTCTCCTGATGTGCTGAGAAAGCGAAAGGAGCCCATGACAGTGCAATGAAGAAAGGGCAGTATGCATTGGAAGGTTTTAAAAAATTGTGATGGTGAAATTCAGTAAAGGAACTGATTGAACCCCTACAGATATTTTTTCAAATACAATCAAACTGCAGTCTAACCCCTCTCCCCAAGACCAATTAAAACCTGAAACCAGAAGGGTGTGAGGCCACAAAGCATTAAAAACAAATGATAGAGTCTCTGAGATCAGACACTATGCTCCTGTTCACCATCCTGACACTGTTCTTGCTAATTGGAATATGCAGTCTCTGACTGAAGATAAATATTTTAAAGGGACTTATTAGACAGAAGTAGTTCAGGAACCCATTAACCGCAGGAACAAATTAAATTTTATAGAACACAAACTCTTCAAGACAACCTCTAAAAAACAAACCTTCAAAATACTGAAACAAGTCACAAAAAACCCTCATCAAATTTGATTCAGCATACTGCAAGAGCGTCAAATTACTAACTACATAACAATTTGCTAACAGCTTTAGACATTCATAGCCACATATTCTTCTCTACAGTTTTATGTACTTCACATTGTTCCACTCTCCAAAAAAATGGCAAATACACAGAGTTTAAGTAAAGTTCTGTTGATTCTTCGAGGTTATTAAAAAAAGAAGCTGTCACTACAAAATAAGCTCAAGACACTTTGTTTTCCTTGAGTGACATCTTATTCTTTGAACGTGCTTGTTAAAAATAAATATTAGAAATCATCTGTTTTAGGGCTCTGTCAAACAACTTGCCATTGCTCTTTTCATAACACAATTCTCAAGTTACTCCTTGACAAAAAAAGAAAGATTTAAAGTCTAAACAAATGCATTGTGATCTAATAGTTTCCAATATTACCTTGGCATTACCAGCAATACACTTGATGCTGAAAACAGGGAGATTTGCGGTTCACAAGCATTTCTTTTCAGTATGAAGCAAATAAGTCACACACATCGCTCAGTGCTTGAAAAACACCGTTCTGCTCTGATCAGCATCCTTATAATGGCAAACATGACTTTGCATTGAACAATGTTTTCAAATATTTTTGTATTTCTACTGTATTCCCTCTTTGGGGTTTTAAGAGGCACAGTTCTGAAAATCCTCCTATAAATCACATAAATCCCACTCTAAATTATACCAGATCCTAGACCAAGAACATTCCGGGGGTTTAAGGGAAGATGGATTCCATTAGCCTCACCTCATGTACTCCTATCCTATGAAAATTTTACAGAGGTACTCCTGAACTGGAATGTATCTTGGCTCTGGCTAAATCCCACCTTTCAGAAAGGTGTCCGGCCTTGATTAAAACATCAAGAGAGAAGAATTCATCAGTTACCTTAGCAAGGAAGTGCCATACACTCCCGTAAGTGCTCTGTTTTGCTGATGTAAGTTTTCCTATGAGTAAATCAAACACAGCTAAGCTCCCACTCTGCATGTATACCCCTCAGGCCAACTTACACTCAGTTTCATACACGTGTGGATGGATTAGCAACCTAAAAGCATACTTTTCAACTGAGACACAAGTTCTTCAATCAGAAGCACTAAACATTTTGAAAGAGAGGGTGACAGCTAATCAATCTTTTCAATAGTGCAGTAGGAAGAATATAAAACTCAATGTATTCATTGCTGGTACAGCAAGACAATGTAACTAGCATGAGAATTTCTGCGCATTGCATGCACTGTCACACCTGCAAGAAGCAATACAGTTGTACTTGTCTTTTTCAAAGCTAGTAGATCAAAAAGTCTACAAAAGCTTTAACAGAGTTTCTCCATTATCATTCAACATTTTCATGCTAAAGTCTGTTTTAAAACCATTGTGCAAGAATTACTAAGCACTCACAAGACACTAGTGGGCTAAGTACTTTCTTTTGTAAATACAAACCTAGGAACTGAGACAGAATGTTAAAAGGAGCTACCAAAGGTCACAGAAGTCAGTGTCAAAACCAATATTGGAAGCCTTGAATTCCTGGATCCTAGCCTTGGGCTCAAACCCTTTCCCCACGACTTAAAACATCTATTAACGTATGCAGGAACTTCAGGCGTGTACTTTACTTGTACATGCACAGGTCACAAGGGGACTTCATTAGGAAGATGAGTACTTCCAAAAAAGCTTGGCCTTATCCACAAAAAGATTATTAGAACTATTTCCACAAACGTCAACCCTTTAATCCTCTCCTCCCCAGACCCAAACCACTCCCAATTCCTGCCCTCCCTGCCCCCTTCAGCACTTACCAAAAAGCAAAGTTGTGGCCAGTTGTGGATAAAATACCTATATGTGTAAATGGAGTAGGGTTCAGACAGATCTTTGGTGATCAGTCTCATGATATCGGGCATCTGCAGCTCTGACTCATATCGGACGTATCGTATCGTTAGGTCCTCCTCGGGCTGAGAGTCCGTTCCCGAGCCTTTCAAACTGCAAGCTGCTGCTAAGGACCTGGAGAGTAGCAGCAGGGACTCCTCCTCCTCCCCTCCTTCATCCCCCTCCTCCTGCTCTTCCTCCTCCAAGCCAGTCTCTCCTGCCAGTCCATTGCGGGCTGCAGTCTTAGCAGCAGTTGTAGTTGTGGCAGCAGGCTGGCTCCTGTCCCCTGATGCCACTGCTGGGGGAGAGGGAGGAGGAGAGGGTGCAGTCCTTTCCTGGGGAGGGAGGTGGTTGGTATGGGGGGATGAGCACGGTGCTGTGGTCGGGGGCGATGACTGCTGTTGCTGTCCGGAGCCCATTGTTTTGCTGGCTCGCTTGTTCTCCAGCTCCTCGGGGGCTGCCCCTGCCTCCGAGCCGAGGATCTTGCTCTTGAGGGAGGCCCGCAGGTGCCGCAGCTCGGGGCTGATGAGGCCGTTGAGCTGGTGGTTGTGGTGCGGGGGATGGTGGTGGTGGAGGTGGAGGCGGTGCTGCTGCTGCGGGCCCCCTTTGCCGCCGTCGCTGCCGCCTCCTCCTCCTCCTCCTCGCTGCTCCCGCTCCCGTCCGCCCGCGAGTCCCTCCTCTTCCTCCTCCTCTTCGGCCTCCTCGTCCTGGGCCCCGGTGCAGGCAGCGGCGGCAGCAGAGGAGGTGGAAGAGGAGGAGGAGGAGGAAGCAGCTCCCCCTCCTCCTCCGGGGAAGGGGGAGAGCGTGTCCCCCTGCGGGGAGAGGACGCTGCTAGGCCCCGGCGGTACCTCGGCCATATCCTACGGGAGAGACCGACACAAACCCACCGAGGAGGAGGGCGTCAGGCG
>VZSC01009691.1:25820-65262 GCA_013398225.1 Steatornis caripensis
CCCCCCCCCCCGCTAAAGCAGGTGCCCTCAGGGCAGGGGGCACAGGGACGCGTCCAGGCGGGTTTGAATCTCTCCGGAGAAGGAGACTCCACAGCCTCTCTGGGCAGCCTGGGCCAGGGCTCGGGCACCCTCACAGGAAAGAAGTTCTTTCTCACGTTCAGGGGGAACTGCCCGTGCTCCAGTTTGTGCCCATTGCCCCTTGTCCTGTCGCTGGGCACCACTGAAATGGGTCTGGCCCCAAGATCAGCCCCATTCAGATCAGCTGAATGTTCAATCTTGTTTCGCTGTGTATTTTTCCTGAAAGGAAAATAGCAGGACCCTTGATGTTCTGGACACTTTTACTCTGTTCTTTCACTGGTGCCTTGTCATGACTCTGGACAAAACTGTTACAATTACGGTCTTGATTTAGAAGTTGTGCACTGGAGAAAACCCGACTGCTACAGCCTTTGCCACAAACAGACAACATTAAATGGTAGAGCTGCCAACATGGCAGTGGACTTGTACAGAGGAAACTTCTTTCTTCACTACGTGACTACTTGTTTTAATCTCTTTCCTGCTTTTATTTCTCCCCTCCTTTAAAATGGGGATAGTAACTTCTACATTTTGCAAGGTATTTTAAACATACATTCCACGTTGCCTAAGCAGCAAATGAGCACTGCAAGCCAAAATCAAAGCTGTGGACATTTCAGGGGCAGATCCTGAGAATGTGATGGGGGGACACAACAGGAGAACATAGCTTATTTTGGCCCATGCTAATAATCTATTTAGCCCGTGTTTGCATAAAAAACCTCCACCTACTGCTCTTCACTGCGATGTGCGTTGCATACTGTAATTCGGCAGAAGACTAAGTAGCCAAAAGTCTGACAGGAGAGGTGTTTAACCAAAAAGCTTCAGGACAGAGGATGTTTTCTTGATCCTTGCCTTCCTGGATTATCTCTGGATACCAGCTCTGTTCTGTGCATGCACAGAGTAACCGTCTAGCACAGCTAACACAATGATTCTCCCCAAAACATCAGAGCTATGAAACACGTGCCCAGTTGGGCCGAAGGGCAGCTGGAAAGCCGTGAAGCTGAACTTTGTGTGTTGCGTTGGCTCAGCGGGCAGGAGGTGGGGCTGAGGGCAAGGTTGGATGGAGAGCAGCTGTTGGTTAGAGGTCACACTCAATGTGTAAGCTGTGTCCAGGTTTGTCAGGATCCTTCATCAGGAGCAAGGTTTCCAGAAATCCTATGCAAACCTCAAAATCCAAGTGACCAATAATTCTGCATGGAAAAACAATGTGCCTTTGAAGAAATGGTTAGAAGACAGCCTTGTTCAAGAGGTAGAGATCTCCTAAATCGCTCTCAAACCTCTTCTGTAATTGCAACTGGGAATACGGATTTGGATCTGATTTGGTCTGTGCATCATTTTCACATTTGCAGGTAATGGCTATTCTGCTCAGCAGGTGTGCATAATGATAACAGTGCCTCTCACTCCTTGCTGTAGCAGAAAGTCGTCACGCAGCAGACAGCGGAACAAGGGATAATTTATTCTGCAATGTAACCTGCTTAATGAGAAGCCCGTTGTCAAAGGCTTGTTACATCCATTGGGAGAGCATAGGGGAGAGCTTTGCAGGCAATGGCGTGATGGAAGGGTGGTGGGACTGCTTGAGCCAGCGTGATTTGGTAGTCACCGCTAGGTTGGCTGGAGGGAGCCTTCAGGAGGGTTCAGGCTGATGTCCTGGGAGGGACAGTGAGCGCCCTTCCTCCCTCTGCCCCACCGCTCTGCAAGGACAAGGTTTATGGATGGATGTTTAGAGTGGCCCTTTCTGTCCAAGGCTGGCAGACAGGGCTTCCTGCAAACAAATCCTCATTGGGCTTTATCCTGTGGGATGTGCCGAAAATGAAGTTTGCAGGAGCTATCCTCGTGAGGCTTCCGTGTGTGTTCTGTATCCAGTGTAAGTCCTGAAACTCAGATACGACACAAGATACGTTTTACCTGTGCCTGTGTGATAACCCTGCGTACACTACAAGATAGCAGTCGGTCTGGCTTAGGCCACATATTGACTATCATTTGGCACAAAGACACTTGAGATTATTTTGAAGTGAAATCAGGAATTGCAATTTCCTGACTCGTGTAGGGTGTCCAAGTGTCTGCATCAGAACTGGTCGGGCGCTTCGGTGCTATGAAGCAGCATCGGATGCCAAAGGCACCAGCCCCAGCTACACAGAAGCTCTCAAATCCTGTGTCTGCAGGCTCACAGCCCATCCAAGCTCGCCCCAGCCGCCGTGCTGAAGGATCCTTGATTATTGCCTAATTTGAGCCTAGGGAATTGGCCGTAACGAGTAGGTGATTGAATGAATCATGCCTCGCTTTCTCTTCCCCAACACAGCAATTCACCCACATTTGTTCATTACTCAGACTTGTTTGCCAAATAATTTATGCGCATAATTATGGGTCGGTAATTCATTCATATGCAGCCTGGGTGAGTATTTAGCAATTGAAATGAGAAAGTCAAGATGTTTTGTTTGGGCTCACAAGTTTTTGTTTCTTGATTAAACTCTCAAAATTGTGTTGTAGGGGTGAATGCTCGTGTCAGTGAATTCAAAATGTAATTTCTGCATTTATCCACTAAGACACACATATATTCATGATGTGTTCAGTTCCTAGTAAACATATTGATTGCAAAGGTTGTGAAAAGAGAACACAAAAAGAACCTAAATTAAACTAATTATTTAAAACAATAAAACATAGAAAAACTAATCTGTTGTATGATCTTTTAGCTCATCATGAAAGAAAAAAGGCTACACTGAAATCTGGCCAAAAGAAAAGTGATAAAATGAGTACTGGATGTTTTCCAGCATCCTCTGAAACATTCAGAGTAGAAAATGTCAAACTTCCTCAATTTGAATCTTATGAAGAGAAAAAATAACCATGAGAAACATAGCCAAAAAATCTTATGAACATGGTGATGCTTGCTAGAGGAATGGAAAATGGTAAATGTGTCACCAGATTTTAACATTGTTATGTCACGATGTAAATCCACGACTCGCTCCGTCTTGAGTACCTCAGTTCTGGTTCTTTTATAGATATAGGGTTTTAAGCTGAAAGATGGTAGATTTAGATTAGATATTAGGAAGAAATTCTTCACACTGGGACAGGTTGCCCAAAGAAGTTGTGGATGCCCCCTCCCTGGAAGTGTTCAAGGCCAGGTTGGACGGGGTTCTGAGCGACCTGGGCTGGTGGAAGGGGCCCCTGCCCATGGCAGGGGCATTGGAAAGAGATGGTCCTTGAGGTCCCTTCCAACCCAAACCATTCTGTGATTCTATGATTCTATGATATAGAGAGATGTATATATACATATATATATGTGTATAGGGGGATGGCAAAAGGCTATAGATCAAGTGGAATTGTGAATGACAACAGTTTAGGTGGGTTCAAGAGGCCAGAGAGAAATATCGACTGAGGGCTTCGAATTATCTGCAAACCTCTTTGGCTCAGGAAGTTCCCAAGAGGCAACTTGCTGGAGACTGAGATAGTATTGGAGGAAACATCACTTCATGCTCATCCTGTTCTTATACTTTTCCTCAATGTTCGCTTTGGCCAGTGCCGGAGCCAAGATAAAAAGCAAGAGTGGGTTGAATCAGTCTGATCGAGTGTGGTTATGATGCTGGGTGATGCAAGGGCTACCCTGGAAACCACAGACTGGCAGGTCTTGTTCCTGTAGCAGGCAAATTGGCAAGATGTATAATCTAATTTTACACTAGGCTTGTTGGAAATATTGGAGACTGGGGAAGATCAGTCACTACAGAGAGCTTTTTAGCAGATTTATTGCAGTAAATTCTTTAAGATGTGACATTATCATGGGGTAAGAGGGAAGCCCTGTCAGGAATTACTATTTTTTTAAAGAGAGGAAAGAAAACATAGAAAAAATGATCATTTTTCTCTGTGGAGACATTATCAAGCAGGGTCCCCTAGAAGTCTGCTCAAACTAGTCAGAATATTTGGGGCTGACCAGAAAAGAAAGTGATTTCTGAGGTGCCACTGCTTGCTGGTAGTACACAATTACATGGGATAATCAAATTTGTGTCGAGGGAAGAGAATAGAACCCAATACCTAGTGACCGTAAGGTCAACTCCAGGGAAATTCTGTGTAATAAGTACCAACTAATAAATGCAGGAAAAGTAATTAACTATATATATATATGTAATGATAGACTCTAATGGCTGTTACCTGCTCAGGAAGGAAATCTGGGCAGCAGTTAGTTGATAGTTCTGTGGAAATGAAACTTCAATTTCCAACAAAACTGAAGAAGATAAGGAATAGACTAGGCAGAGAAAGAGAAGACAGAATCTGTGTCCTAACATGATCCACAATTTTTTTTTAAAGACCATCAGAATAACTAATAGGTGTTTAACACTCAGTTATTCATCAGCCTCATTTATATTCCAGGTGGTGGTGTTGAATGTAACTGTTACTGTGGTCCAGTGTTGTTGACAGCACAACCTCATCTCTAAGGTATAATTCAAGACACTTGAAAGTAGTATATACTCACTTACGTGGAAGAAAATTCACCATGGTTAGTTTATTGGCTACAAAATTTGACTCTTATGTAAATGGGATGAGGGAAAGGAAAATTCTCCAAATCTATCCTTTGCTGGGAGAGGCAGACTGGAGCTGGGAAGCCTGGCCAGAATGTGCTCCCCAAGTCTGCTACACCCCAAAGCCGAGGGAAAAAACATTTAAGTGCATGCAGAGGGCATCAACAACCTCCCCCCACGAAAGGCCCATAGACACATCTCGGCTGAATTAATACTGCTAAAGCTGTTCAAAACGAGCTTATCTGAGAAACCACATAGATGGAGAGCCAGAACCACTGCTGATGAAATAGCCAGGTAGCTTCCAAAACGTTCTCTGCTCTAATGTTTTCATAGCATGTATGTGATGTTCAATCCTCCCACCTATATGCGTGAGAAAAGGTGATGTCAAGGCCAATGAACAGATAGGGCAGGCCACCGGTCCCATTTTGGAGAGGTTAGACAGTGGACTAGGAGGAACCCTGGCCTTCAGATGAGCAATATGTCATTTTGCTCCTGGTAGGCTGTAAGCACTTTTTGAACCAAATGTTTATCTTGGCTGTCTTATTTTGCCTGGATCCCATGCAGAGAAATGGCTGTGTCCAAGTAGGCTGATACAGGTGGCAGCTGCCAGCAGAGTTTGGTCTTCATTCGCAAATGGAAGATGACAGGGAGCTATTGCCAACCCGAATCCATCTTCCTCATCACCTTTGCTTTGAGGGAGCTCGGCTTTGCACCAAGCCCAAGACTTGGCAGCTTGGCTTGATTCTACGGTGGCTCCCAAACAGCTCCATCCAAATACCCATGGACGTGGGAGTGTTCAGCTCCAAATCAGAGCTCAGGTCCTCGGTGTGAGCTCACCATATGGAGCTGGGTGTTGTGAAAACTCTCAACCTTTTGCAGGTCAGCAATGACTTTTATCAGTCTGGTACATACGTCACTGTGAATTTAAAGGCACAGAGCTTTACTCCAAAGCCCCTGCAAACAAAAACCTCTGGCCTATGTGTCGGGCCTTGCAGCTGGTGTTGGCTGCAGAAGGCTGCCCATCTGTGCGGAAGGCGATGCCATGCAGCTCTGACTCACCGCTCCGCGACCTCCTACTTCTGGCAATAACTGGCCCGGGCTAATTCAGA
Source organism: Steatornis caripensis (assembly GCA_013398225.1). Classification (NCBI taxonomy): domain Eukaryota; kingdom Metazoa; phylum Chordata; class Aves; order Caprimulgiformes; family Steatornithidae; genus Steatornis; species Steatornis caripensis. The sequence goes on from VZSC01009691.1 coordinate 31,507, forward strand.
GGACACTGGCAAAACAGCCTGCTTGCCATAAGGGGTCAGAGTTGATGCTCAAACAATCTGAGATCAAGCCACGCTCAGAGCAGTCATCCCAGATAAGCGAGTGATTCATGGATGTGAACAGTCCTGCATGGAAAGCAGACCTCGAACAGCAGGAGTGAATTTCCAAATCAGTTTCGCTTCCCGCAAAACAATCCCCCAGGTGATACCTTACCCCAAGTATCATGCAAATACATATCATATCCAGACAGCGGAGGTGAGATTTGCTGACCAAACACAGTGTCCACAAGTGCCGACAGCTAGAGCTGGACTAGACACCCTTGGGTCCCTTTACGTGGGCTGAAACATGCTTTTTAATCCTGTAGTTGATGCTCATCCTACAGCCACTGGCTAAAGCTGTTCGGACAGGTCTTGTCCTAGAAATGTCTGTTTATAACAACGAACCTGAGTAACCCGCTCAGATAAAATGAGCAGCTAGGACACCCCTTAAAGATTGGTGAGAAGAATCCCACGCTACGGATGCAGGGAGTCATCTTCAGAGTTCACAGCTTTAAGGAACATTACTGATACCCAGCGCTGTATGCCTGGAAATAAAAATGTCCTTGGGGCAAAAAACCCCTACCCAGACACGTAACAAGAGACAGTACCTGCTCCAGACTCCTGGTTCTTCTCTCCAAGCCTACCGAGAATCATGGCTGGTCCTTCATGAAAAGAGGACCAAGACTCTCCCATGACACCTAGGCTGCGTCTTAGCGGTTCGAGCAAACCCCAGTTTTGCTGGGGGCAGAGCGGGTGCAAGATGGGGGCAGCAGTAATGGTTGGGGCTTGAGAGGAGTGGAGTGGCTTCCAGAGAGGACAGCGATGTTTTGGGGGATGCCACGTCGGTAGGAGGGTAGAGCCACGACCCTTCTCTGGAAGATGAGGAGGAGAGGTTTTAACACCCTCTTAGCAAAACGCTGACATTTTCCCAAAACTGTGGTCCAGGCACACTCTTGTGGTTACAGACAGCTAGTGCACACTTGAACGAGGCCATTTCTGCACACAGCAGCCCAGAGGAGCCGAGGTGGCACAGGCTGGCAGGGGGCACTGAACTCGCCCCACTGAGAAGGCGCCAGCTAACGCTTTTCAGCCATTGCATCTGTAGTGGTCAAGGCTGCTGCGGTAGCCCTCAAAATGCTTTAAAATCCCACATGAGTGCTTTTATCCAGCTTTGGCTCAAAGCAGCAGTGCGTGCCCTGAGGCAGTTACTAATTTAGCACTGCGGATATTAACCCTTCTGCAGGAGCGAGCCTGGCTCTGGGCAAAGGGACACCCCAGCTGCTGGACCGAGGGGCGGGGGACTGGGGACCCCACTTGATTAAGAGGGACAGGATTTGTGTCACCCTGCACAGAGCGTCCTGCATTACTTACTGTATCTTGGGAATCGGCAGCTCCCTGTATGAATCCTCCCCAGGTGAGCAGCTTTGGATGCTCTCCATCTCATACCCCGTGGGCTCGGCAGTTGGCCTGCCTGCGCTCAATCTATCTCCTCCGCCTCTGCTTTTTGTGGTTTTGCTGAAAGAGGCTGCTGCTTCGCTGGCAGCCTGGGAGAAGCCCTTCAGCCCTGCTACTACCTGAGTGATGAAAAAGGTGTTGGCACTTGGCTGTGAAAATCAGAAAGTCCCAATGTGGTGCTGAAAGTGGATTTTTTTTTTCCTTTGCTTCACACTTTGAGGTTTTTTCCTTTTGCTGTCAGGACACGGAGATCCCACCCTGGAGGCTCCGCGCTGTGCATGGTCTGAGGCCCTGGGATCCGTCAGAGATGCAGCATCAGCGACCCCACTGAGTTCTCTGTAGTCTGAGCAAGACTTCCTTTTCCTCTCCCTTTTGGGAGTGCCCAGGGTCAGGAGGACTCCCCGTGGTTTGTTCCCTCCTTCTGACCTGCTTGCAGCATCTTCTTGCCGTCCGGAAAACGCAGAGGCTGTGGCTCTGCTGTACCAGTTATATGGGCTGTGCTGCTCATCCAGCCTCTCTGCTTCCAAAATAAACATCTTGGTGTAGCTCTGATCTGTGCCTTTCAGAGCAGCCTTTGTAAGGACAGGGATCACCGCAAGATCAATGAGAAAAGCTGTCTTATGCTTCCAGTCTGAGCTACGTATATTCACCAACAGAGGTATGTGAATGGGAAATAACTGGGAAATGACTTTAATTCATTGATATTCCTACCCAGAGGCACTTGTGGGTGCTTCCTATCTGTATTTTCCAGGTAACTCCAGATCACCCCTGAGGGTTGGATGGGAGCTGCACTGACTCCTCCCCAGCAAATGGCCATTGCCACCGGCTCCTTGGTGCTGGGCATGACTTGGCTGTGCTCTTAGCGGGGAGTTTAAATCCTTCCCAAGCCTTTCCCCCTGCTTCCCTGCTCCCTCCTGTGTCTGGGGTGAGGACTTGTGCAGGTAATGGGACCGACTGTCCCGCCCGGAGGGCTTCTGAGATGACTTGCTGTCACACACAGTGAAGAGAGCCACCAAGTCCACTTCTCCGAGGAGATGCTGTCGGACCTGCGCTGAGATGCAGCAGCATCACCCAGAGCAGAGCGTAAATTTGGGGTCCCTTAGCTCTGTCTCGGTTCGGACCCGGTCATGGTGACTGCAGCTTGGGCTGGAGTCATCTCCCCCAGCTGTCCTCCTCTAGGACTGACTTTGAGTTACAAATGCCAGCATTAGTTATCTGCTTTGAATATATTGTGCACCCCACTCAATATACTGTGAATATATAGAGCGCGTTGTTCTCCGAGAGAGCCCCGGCGTTGTTTCCCTGGACCACCTTGCTCCCATTCTGCCCCGACACTGGAGAGATCATTTGGCAAAGTTGCACTTAGAAATCAGCCCCCAAAATTAAACTACCCAAACCCAAACCGGCCCTGGAGCGTTTGGTCGGGCTGTAAGGTGGTGTTACGGGGAAGCGGCTGGAACAAAGATGGGACCGGTTGCCTTGTGATGATACTGTCAGAAAATCCCAGAGACCCTGGGTCTCCTCTAAAGTTTCTAACTATTCATTTTTTATTTTCTTGCTGATGGGAAACATGGCGTATTTGCATTTTTGAGCCTGAATAGTTTTAATTCAGTTTTTTATTGTACAAGCTCAAGAGGAACATTTACTTTGTTTTCACTGATTAGTTATACAATTATTCCTTTCAGATACCACATGAACCATGAACCATAATATTGTATTCTTTGCTAATACACTTTGGCAGAGGTATTTACATGAAAACACAATACATAAATGTAATGAATTTTTCAAATGAACACATTGGTAATATAAAGTAATCATTTTTTTTTCCATACACCAAAAATTCATTAAACTTTTCTCAATTAGCAAACTGACTTTTCTAAATAAGCTGCTGATTGAGCAAGGGCCAGTCACGCAAACCAGCTGGATTTGATAACGTTGGATGGTGCGTGTCACTGGGGAGCACGAGAGAGAGAGATTACGTCCGCCAGCCGGAGGCAGACGTCTTCTGCTGGATCTAACACCAGTTGAAGGGGGTACCACTTCCAGCTGCCCACCAGCGAGAAGGCAGGGTTAGATAACACCTGAATGAGAATAATCTTCTGTCTAGGAGGTGAAATGAAGTCCTGGGCCGTATCCAGCCTGCAGGCTTGTGCCAGCATCCGTGCTGTGGCCAGCCATGTCGGGGAGAGGATGCAGTTGAGAACAAACCTGGTTGGTTTTCAGCTGGATGAGGGGGCAGATGTGGCTGCTTGCATCCCTGCAGCTGCGCCGGGAGGAAGGAGGGCCAGCCGCAATGCGGGCGGGTGTCATGTACTGCAAAATCTTTTTTCCTGGATTCAGGAACCTGTAGAAGTGTTACTTTTTATTTTTCTCCAAGATGTGAGTCTGAAACACATGGTTATCTGGCTCATCTCAGGTTTACTAGGCTGGGTCTGGTAGTGCAACAGCGATCCTGCTCAATGATGACATGAGCTGTTACAGCTTGGGGAGATAAACTCCTCCTTCTCCTGACGTCATTAATGAGCTCTAGCTTTTATTTACAGGCTTTAAAAAAAAAAAAATTCTGTTTCTTATTTTTCTGTACTTTCCAGAGAGAGTAATTCTTTTTGTGGACTCATTAAAATATTCTCTGCACAAACCAGTGAATGATGATGGGATTTTGGTCTCGCTGAAGTTAGTGGGGAGCTTGCTACTGGCTTTGTTGGGAAGATTTGGCTCTGGTCAAGTCTTTTTGTATGAAGAGGAATAAATGTGTCAGGAGTGGAGCGTCTCAGTGCAACGAACACCTCCCAGTGCCTTTTGCATAGATCATACTGTTTTATCACGTGCCTGACCTACTTCGCTTTAATAAGCTCATCTCTGTGCAGTGAAAGATAAGCAAGACCACTCTTCTGACCCCGAAAATCCATCCTGTCTATCGATACGTGTGTGCTGCCGTTTGTGGGGGCTGATCCTGTGCTGATAAGGGTTGAGATTCCCTCTCGAGCAAGCAGAAATTCCACTGGCACCCAGTGAGGCTCAGACTGGGAGGACTGGACCCTGTTACAGCAGTGGGAAGGACAAACAGCCAGCTTCAGGGCCTGGGCACGGACAAAGGGCGAGGAGCGGGAACGATGGTGAGATGCAAGAAATATGGTGGGGTGGTCCCTGTGTGGGGGTACGCAAGGCTCAAGAGGGGCTTCGCAAGGACCACAGGCTCTGCGTCCATCTCCTGGATGGACCACGTGCCCGTTTCTCTTTGAAAACTTTCTTTTCAGGGTACGACTGCCCAGGGCCACCTTGGCTCCTTCTCTCGTGGGACAACCCAGGCTCTCGCTCCTGCAGAACATCTGCACGCTTCAGTTTCCCACCCCGTTAACACCAGGCTCCAGCCAAGCACAGGCAACCCCATCCCCAGCATCTCTGCCTCTGGATGTGCAGGCTCTCCTATCTTACACAAAGATACAAGATTCCCTTTGAAAATCCCAGCTTTCTCTGGAGAGCTTCCACCACGAACTGTGCTAAATATGTCAGGGTGGGTGTTACGGCTCACATCATTAGAGGCATCCCTGAGATAACTCCTCCAAGTTCAAAGCATTGCAGTGGCAGGGGAGAGCTAGTTTGGCTCCCAAAATAGCTCCTGGACGCGATGTGGCGAATGGCAAAGCTCATTACCTGGGTCACATTCTGGGACATAGCTGGCGAATGCGTCCGTGAGAGAAAATCCTGCCTGCTATGAAAAGCCCTTGGACCAGTTCTAAGCCTACTTTTCCTGGGCTGGGAAGAGCTGGGAGCACAGACAGACCTGGCTGAGAAGCGCGAAGGTGAGCAGGACCCTTGTGATGAGAACAAACACAGAACTGGGATGCAAACACCTTGTGTTTCCCTCCCTCTTGCTTTTGCTTTTGCTTTGCCGGTGAATCTGGGTCAGTATTTTTTCCTTTACTTCTCTCTTTTTATTTTTTATTTGTTCTCTTCTTCGCTTTTTTGAAAAACAGAGAGACAGTGGGAAAATAAATAAATAAAGCTAGTAGGATGGAGGAGAGAGAGAGATTTCCTTTTCATGTACTCCCTGTTTTGGAGACACGGGTGTTTTCCAGGTGTTGCTTTGATTGCCTCAGCCTTGAGGATGAGAGCTGGGAAAAAAAGAGCGTCACTTCACCTGCCGAAAAACAGACAACGGAAGGGGTCTGTGTTAGCTTCGTTCAGGCTCTGATCCCACACTGACTTACACCACTACTTACCTTTATTTATTTTCTCCACCCTAGGCGGTCGTGGAGCAGCAGTATGACACAGTAGGACACCATGGATCAGGGCCTGATCCTGGCTCTGTTGGGCCTGTTGGATAAGCGCCTGTCCACTGGCTGTTGCAGGAGGATGCTCCTCTAGCCCGGAGAGCGTCACAGCTTGTACTGACCCCAGCTTTTTGAAAGGTCTGGGAAACGCTGGCCCATGAGTAAACACAAGGAGCCTTCCCCCTAGACCTGGGGACAACAGGAGCAGCAACTCCTAGCCGGGAAGGACACGGAGACATACATAAGATTGCTGATAGCCTCGGATGCAAACAGCCGCTTGCAGGGTGTCATCCACGGGAAAGCTGCACCTTTCAGCAACCTGACAACAGCAGCTGCGACCTACAAGCTGCTTCTGGATCCTAACAGTCACGTTTGGGAACAAGGATCAGATTTATTCATGCTGAACCAGTTTAGGTCCTTGTTCAGCAAAATCCCAAAGCAGGAACGGAAACTGAAGCACGTCTTTATGTGCTTTGCTGCGCGGGGCTGGAATATCCCCCCTCACTTAGGCGCTCTGCTGAATCAAGACCTCGTTTTCTCACCAGACTGTGGTGCAAGGTAGTGTTTCATCTGCGCAAAGGCAGCCTGGTCCGTCTTCGGTGTTAATTTGCTGAAGCAACCCTGGAGATGAGTTTAACCATTTTTGTTTTCCCAGTGAGATCAGGCAAACCAGAAACCGTGCGCATCCACAGAAGTTGGTCTTCTTCCTGGGAATAAGATACCGATGTATCTCCGGGGTCAGCGGTGCCTTTGTTTGCGGTTAGTGATGTTAATATTTGGTCCTGTGGGACATCTTGGGTTCACGTCCTTTCTAGTTAATAACAGCCTTTGTGTAGTCTTCCCTTTGCTGGGGGGAAAGGCTAATGCAATACTCACTGCGCTACAGCTGCTGGCTGGGAATCGTCAATAGGTCATAAATAAATCTACCACCGCACAGGAAAGACAATGAGATTATACATCCTCCTACTACTGCCAATTACAGTAAGAGCAACAATTATAAGGTAGCACTCCTACAGCTACCCTAGGGAGAAAATGAGAGGAAAATGTTCCATTAGCCTAATGAAGGGAGTGTAGTAGAGCTACAGTCAAATTTTCTCACTATTAGCCCCGACTGCGTGCCACTAACACACAAGGGAAGCAGGAGTCATAGGGTAACAATTAAAGTTTCTGACAATTAACCCCTACGATGTACATGCCTCTAACCTGATGAGAAAATTAAAACCAGGCACGGCTACATTTTCTCACCATTAGTCCCCAGAACGTACAATGTGGCATTTGCCGGCGACAATGAAGGTTTCTCACCACTGAGAGCTGGGAAACGCCACGCGTGTTGCGAATTTGGTGTTAAATGCTCTTGGGAGCACTGGGGTGACGAGAACGCATGCGGACACGGCTTAAACCCCCTCTCTTTTAACACAGAGGAAAGAGTTACTGCTGCATTTCCTCATTAGCCAGAGGAAAGGATGGATTCGCTGTGGGTAATTTTCTGGTGTCCAGCCCCTACGACATCCCCAGAGGAGAAGAAAGGAGAAAGATCAGCTTTGGAAGCAGCGTGGGAAATACAGGAAATGTCTTGCTGGATTCATGTTGGCTAGTAGTGCAAAAGGACAACTGAGCCCTGGCTTCCAGCATCCACTGGCCTCACCAAGAGCTGCTTCTTTTCTTGCAGGGTGATTCGGTGGGTGCCGTTTAAGGACTGCGGTCGATTATTAACCAAGGTTTACTGCACCGTGCTACCTGAAACACTGTTGTTTCCATTACTTTTTAAAGTAAGGGAAAGGCTACGATATCTTGAACATCTGCCTGTAGCGAGTGTTAGGTATGCTGATTTTTAATGGCGACTCCTAAGGTAGGTTGCAAAGTCACAGATCAAGTTTCATGTCAAAAATTCTGGAGCAAAATTCAAAACCTAGGCTAGCGTGGACCCAGGTCCTGTCTTCACTTTTTTCATTTCGCTGTTGCCTCTGTCACAAGTTAATATTAGCTTGAGGATCACAGTCAGAAGCCAGATTGGCATCTGGCCGGGGGATTTGGCCTGGGATGTGGATTGGCTTTATTTCCACACCCTATAAAATGTGAGATGGGAAAAACCTGTTTTCGGACCTCACACGGGCTCGTGGTGCTAGAGTATCTCACTGCCACTCGGTCTGTACAATAATAATCCTCATAAAGACCCTCTACGGAGGATGTTGAGACCTTCCTGGGGTTACGTACAGATCCATCCCCTCAGGGGGTACGACAGCCACCCACGTACCTCAGGGGCTCCTGGCTGGTGGGACCCCAGCCATCTTTGGTCTGGAAGCCTGCTTCCTGGAGCAGGAGCAGATATTAGTCCAGGCTTGGCACCAAGTTGACAGATCTATGGGGTCTTCTGCTTGCAGCTGCCTCCTGTCCAGCCTGCACAGGTCTGTTTGCACTAAAAGTCTTGCCCCACGTCTCAGGAGGGTTTGTGGCACTTTCCCAGCACAGCCTTCGAGCTTGCCCTTGCTGAGCGCTGAACTAGTGCTCAGCTCGTTGAACTATCCCGTCTGTCACGGAATGTGGTTGTAAGGGCAGCCCCTTTTGCTTGAGCTGGACACAGCTCAGTCCCTGGATGTCTCGAGTCTGCCTGTGGGTCTCATACCATGCATGGGACCCTGCATGCAGCCTGGGGCCAATTGCCCTTTCACTGCCAGTCCAAGCAGTGAGATCTGCAGTGCCAGACTCCTCCTCACTGGGGCTGAGATAACCACCCTGAGATGGCTCCTGCCTTGCGGTTTTGGGGAGCAGCCATGGATTAAGACATGCTAATTCCCTTGTACAGCTTTAGATCATCCTCCCTCAAGCCACACCGAACCACAGTTCTTCTAACTCGCTGCTCAGAAAAAGGGCAAGCATTTTTTGCAGCATTGCCATATCTCTTTGCTGTGCCTACAAACACAAAAAGACTCTCCATCTCTCTCTCTGCCTTTCTTTCCCACTGTAAGCTCTCTGCTTTCTTAAACCTCCATCATTGCTACAGATTTACTATATTTTCAGTAACTCATTTCTGAGCCTAAAAGAGAACTTGGCATCCGTTCATTTGTGTGACACTGGGACTGAGCTTCAGGATGGGACTCTCAAAGCCAGCAGAGGGGTTTAGGAGCACAAAAGAATGATAGCTAAATCCTGTGGCTGATTTCAAATTACCTGATCAAAGAGTATGTGCCAGCATGCCCCCTGGATGCCTTGCTACCAGAGTGAGACCTGCCGGAGCACTGATGTTTTTGAACTTCAGTTTTGATGGAAGGAAGGTGAAAATCAGTAAAAGAGATGGGAGCCACATGCTCCCCAGATTCAGCCCAGTCTGGATGGTGTGGATGACCATGCCCTAGCGCGGCGGAGCAGAGAACACGGGGAAGTGCAGGTGACACCAGCTGGGCTTGGCCAAACTGAGAGCTCCCCTTGCTCTGTAGGGGATGGTGTTGCGCTTCACTTGCTCCTCAGGGTTAATGCCTTGAATTTGGCTGCTTTAGAGATGGCTCTTTTGCTTGACTCATAGTATTATGGAGCAGAGGGCTGCATTAACAGCAGCTGGAGAAGTACTAAGATGGAAAAATCTCAAATATCCACCCAAAAGTCCCATTCATCGACAAGGAAAATCATAGCAGGATGGGAAGCTGGAGCAGGAGGGAGCTGGAGGAGGAAGACGGGGGCTATGAGACCATATCGGTCTCCTCCAGAGAATCTTTTCCTCACTTTCCATGAGTTAGAGGCGATGGGGCTGAAAACTTCACTGCTCTGAGTGATTTGTGTAGTAATTTCAGAGCTGACAAGCACTACATGGCAAATCTGAATTCCACTTTTAGCCCCGTTAGGAGATAAGGAATAGTGATTATTATAATTATGATGTGGTTACTTTATTGGTTAAATTAACATTTCGTTGTTGGGGTTGCTGTGCAATATACAATATTATTTTACCTACTGTGCCTTCAAAGTCATCTTGTCACAGCAACAGCATGGCAGCATGGAAAAAGCCTTTTAACAAGTAGGTAAATACATGCCTTTGGGGAAGTCAGAGTGATAATTATGTCAGCTTCAAGACATTTGACGGTGGAAAAAAAGGCTAAAAATAAGTTGAAACAAAAATGATAGAAAATATTGAATGCTTTAAATAAAGTCACTGGAATTAAAAGGGTGCAAAGAATTTAATACAGCGACCTTACTCTTTGGACCAGGTGTCAGTAGTCCAACTATTCACGCTGCTAGGGTTGCTTTAGGCTTACAAGGATGTGCAAGGGGATCCTACACCCATTCTCCAGGGATAAATATCTATTGCTAATATCATCTAAAATGGGTGGAACTCTTCCTTCCACACACGATCATGCTTTTGCAGAAGAAAACCAGTGGACAGCTTTCCTCTCCATCCTTCCTTAGTGCATAACGATGCTCCAAGTTTCACTGCAGAATGCAATTTAGCTGGACACTGAGATTTTTGCTTCAGCAAGCTGTTTAGGTTGGGCTTTTGTGAAACTTGCTGGTAGCATTGTGCAAGACACAATGCAAAGATGGTCCTTGCTTCAGGGCTGCACCATCACCCAGCCACAGGAGGGGAAGAGGGAACACGGAAAGGCAGTGACCGAAAGGATGTTTTATGCCAGTTTGGGGCCATCAGATGGAAAACAAAGCAACACCTCCTTGTAGGCGCGCAAGTCTTGCAGCAGTAGCTTTGCTGGCCAGAGCGATCTCATTGCAATTCAATCTGGTGCAGCTTTGGCGATCAAGATGGACATTGGCCGTCATCCCAGATCTTAGGGCTGCCTGTGCGTAGCGTTAAACCTCCAGCATAGCTTGAAGATTTTATGGCTTGTTCTGCCTAAGAAGAGCCAGAGTGAATGCACGTATGTTTGCTACAAGGTGCACCTGGTTGGATTGCTTTGTGACTTACTCTCCTGCTACTTCTGAAGTGTGAGGCAGGAGCGATGCGGCCCATGGATTGCCCTGGTTTGGGATCTACAGGCAAAAGATCACCCTTAAAATGATCTTGCCCTTCATGACTGTGTTGCCACAGCCCCTGCCTGGTACCATGACCGCACGCCAAGGCAGGCTGGACAAGTGTGGCTTCTGTTGGGGAAGAAGAGAGCTGGAGGCTCACAGCTTTCTAGAGAAAGGCAGGGCCTGGGCATGCAGGTCACCAGTGGCCTCGCTGGCCAGGAGCACCCAACACACAAATCCTACCCCCGGGGTCTGTGCCGAGCCTGGGACTGCGGCAAGCACTCCCTTGACCTGAGGATCAAGGACTGGATGCTGCCTTCTCTCTCTGGTCATTCCTTCCAGTCTGCCCCGAGATGTCAAGGAGAAGAGAAGGAAACCACAGAAAAATTTGAAAAATCTTCCTGTGAACAAGCACTCCCTTGGCTCTTGTCTGTGGGCCAGCAGGCACGAGCGGCAGGAGAGACTAAAAGGATTTGGGGCTTAGCTTTCCCAAATAATTGCCAAGGACAGAGCTGGATTTGAGGTCATTACTGCAAAAAACATCAGCACCAGACCCGCTCTCTGCTGTGTGCCTAGTCACAAAAGAGCCGAGGAGGAGGGTAGCGATGGATATTGTTTCTCTATAGCAGCAGTCTCCAAGCTTCTTAGGTCAGACTCCTGGAGATGGTGCCCCCCGCTTGGACATCTGAGGTCAGAGCCCTCCCCAGAAACATGAGCTCTGGCGTGGGACCCGCTCCATCAGAGCCAGCACTGCCACGAGAGAAAGGACCTACTGCGCTTAATCGCTGTAATTATTCTTCCAGTTGAAACCATTCACTTGGGCTCTAACTGGGCATTTTTCCCTTTTCTTTCTCCCAGCATTTTATTCTACAGATACATCGGTGCTTTATTATCTATAAGATAAAATCCGTGCCGTGAGCCAGAAGACGGATGTTTCGTGATGTGCGTATGGTTTGCTACCTGTCTCCGCTCCCCCAGCTCAGCTGCCCCTCCCTCTCCTTCTCCACTGCTTATTTAAAGTCAAAAGGTTCAGTGGAAATTGCAGCTATGAACATGCAATTAGTCTTTTTACAAGCTAACGAATATCCCATGCATATGTGATCGCTATATTCAATTACACAACCACTTAAACAATACCCACACACTAGTTTGCATCTGCATAAAGCTTTGATTGGACACTTTGAACGGATTGTTTGCTGTGTACCCTGGTCTCCATGAAGGAAAGCAGCGGGACTTTCGCATAAAGCACATGTCAAGTCAGCCATATGCATAAAATTACATTATTTTCAAGAGAACTTGATTTGGAATCAGGAAAAATCCCCTGTACTGTGCTCTTTCCTAAAAAGAAGGAGTCCTGGGGGACGAAAGCTTTCTCCTGAGTGTAATCTTCAAAACCTGAGTTTCCTTTCATTAAGCTGAGAGTGGGAAATACGATTTTTTTTTTCCCCCACAATAAAATGCTTGTTTCCGCTAGTCTTCCCTCAGAGTGGTGCAGTGCCTCCAGAGCAGTTGAAGATGAGACTAATCTACGTCCAACACTTCAATAAATAAAATGTAAATGTTTGTCATAATAATGCCTCCATTGTCAGCACCAACCCGGGGTTTTTCAACCTCTGACTCCCAGCAATGACCGGCTGAGTAGCAACAGCCGAGTGCTGAAAGAATTTTTCAACAGCAATTTGCTTGTTCCAATTTGCTTTTCAGGGCTGCTGATCAGGATTGCTGGCCGGCCTGTAAAAGGATCTCGTCCTATTAATTTGGCCCAGCCTCTCCTCTTGTTCTCGTCATATTTAGTTTCTCCGGTAGTTCCAGTGAGTAAGTTAATTGAATTAGAAGTGCCACCAGGAGCTTGCCTGCAGATCTACAGTTTCATGTAGGAAAGCAGCTCCCTTCGGCCGCAGAAACAGATATGAGCACCTGTTGAGAAGGTGAAGAAATGTCTAGAGATGACTTATTCCCCCGGTGATAGCCCCCGATTCTCTTCTCAAATTGGTCAGGCAATAAAACTCCCTTCATCTGGCACTGGTTATTCTCNGCTACGGTTTCATGTAGGAAAGCAGCTCCCTTCGGCTGCAGAAACAGATATGAGCACCTGTTGAGAAGGTGAAGAAATGTCTAGAGATGACTTATTCCCCCGGTGATAGCCCCCGATTCTCTTCTCAAATTGGTCAGGCAATAAAACTCCCTTCATCTGGCACTGGTTATTCTCCAGCCTGCTCCTTGGACAAACACAAATGAGACTGAGAAGCATAATCGATGCGTTAGAGCAAGGATTGGGAGTGCAGTGATTTGAAAAGTGATTTTGTGGGAATGGGTTGATGTCGTTCCATGTTGCTTGTTCTTTCCGCGGCTTGAGGCCAAATGTGTCTGTTTTAGCAACATGAAGAGGTTTTTTTTTAATTGCTTAGTCTGCGATCTCAGCTCACCCACCGGTGACACTAAATACAACGATACCAAGAGGAGTCTGACCTTGTTTCTACTGGTTTTCAGTTAAGCTCAGGGCTAAGTATGGACACAATTTTTCTGCCAGTAAGTAAACAAATGGGAAAAAAAATCATAGTTCGTGCTTGCTATGGCATTTTTAATGAGGCTTAGGGATGAAAAGTGTATAATATTGTGCTCCTGAGTCTTGCAGGTGTGGCATCTCAAAACTGGTGGAAACCTTGGGGAAGTCCTACAAGTGGCAAAGCGATTCCATAGCTATTTGGGAATATAATCCTGAGCCCATTTCAAAGCTTTGCACAGCTTGTTGTAGTCATCAGAGTCTTCCCCAGCATGATGTACCTCTGCTCAGCTGGACCATCCCAGGGAGCTGCGGTGGCCCGGGCTGAAGACGGGTCTGCGCTGGGCTCGGAGGGGTCGGGAGCTGCTGCAGCATTAAGCTGAGAATGAGCCTAAATATTTGCAAAGACCAAGTTTCGGTAACAAAGTCATTCCCAGCCCTCTTCCATCCCCCAAATTAAGCTCCCCCTAGCCAGACTCTGAGGAAACATACACCTAGAGGAGCAATAAATGAAAGAATAAAATAAAAAGAGTGAAGACTGGCATGGTGGAATCCAAGGCAGCAGAAGAAAGAAGTTTGCAATGCTCACACGATACAAGGGGGCAGCAAACCAGTTGCACCAGTGACCTGCCGGATAACCCACCCGATGTATATAAGCACCATAAATAAACAAGAAGCCGCCGTGCCAGGCTGGTTTGTGCGGCTGAAGCGCTGGTTTCGTGTCACCACCGGAGGGCAGAAAAGGCCTTTGAAGAATCTCAGCCTTTCCCGTGAGAACTGCAGTGCTGCTGAAGTAAATGAAGTTCTTCCTTTATTAATGTATCCCTGCCCTTCATTGCAATTAGGAGGCTGACCCCTTGTACGTGACATTTAAAACAGAGCTCGGGGCAGTGGTTTAAGGTAGTTGTCCTCTAGAAATGCTGCTGAGGGCTGAAAAGAGAAATTATCCGCGCACTAGGGATGTTGGAGATGCCTCCTGTTTTGTGAACAAACACTTATTTCTTAAGAAATTAAGCAGCAGGTTACTATGATTAATTAGGAAATAGCTTTTAATGTCAGCAGAATAGAATACCATCCTATATTATGTATTTGATGAAATTTTATTATCGCTCAATTTAGGAAAAACAGCCAACGAAGCTGATAAATGCCATTCAGATATTTGGTCTTAACGATGTTCCTCATCTTATTTACACTATCTGTATGAATATATGTTGTATATACATGAACACAGACACACACAACCAGTGCAGAGAAAGAACAGCCGTCGTCCACAATTTTCTTTTCCTTCAAAAGCAAGTGATGCAGTTGAGGCTTTTTCCTCATCTTGTATAAATACAACCCAATCGTCCTAAATTATTTAACATAGTCGTTAGCTAAATCGAGTCATCAATTATCTATCACCAGCGAGGCAGTGCAGAGACCAGCACGGGGCTTTGTTTTGATTGCTTGTGGTCACTCTGCCGTATTTGTCATGCTGTAACGTTAGGCAGAGAACGTTTTGGGCTTATTTTCAAAGCTGAATTTCTTTCCTTCGCTGGCTCATTGTGGAGTTCGTGTAGGCAATATAGTAAATATTTTTAAATCCTCCCTTTTTATTTTTACTGGATCATAAGTACATGTAACATTATATTTACCAGAAAGACCCTAAAGCCTTACAGACTTTATCTGTAAGCCTTACAGACTTTATCTAAAGCCTTACAGACTTTATCACGTTACTCCAGATTTTGGCATTTCTTAAAAGGGATTTCTTTCTTAAACCCACTACACTGTAATGGCTCTTAAGAAGCTGTTACTGTCTCGAGTGCAAATCCTTCTTAGTTTGTGTATTAGTGACCTGATCAAGTGTGATGGGGGCCTTCGATGAGCCTTTGGTTGGATTTTACGGCTGCTGCAGGCCAGGAGTCCCGCGAGGAAACGCTTCAGAAATTTTCATTGGAAATGGGAGTAAATGAGGAGGGGACGCAGCCAGGGTTGGGGGACCCCAGCGCAGGCTACAGACCCTTCCCATACAAGTACTCACCCTGCAGAGCAGCTTTTCAAAACTCATAGTATTTAGCATAAAGGAATAAAAAATGCAACAACGTATCTGAAGGCTGGTTTAAAGGTTGCCTATGGAACACAGAAATGCCCCGGTTCCGCAAAAACATACATACACGGTTTTGCTTTAGGAGGTTGATTTTAACAGATCCTACAGACATGGTGTTTGTTTAAGCAACTGCCTAATAGCTCAGGATGGGTAAAGTCCTAAAAGTGGAATAAAATAATGTTTTCTCCCCCCCTCAGGTGTACTTACATACAAACAACCCCTCTAAAATCAGTGAGTTTAGAGAGAAAATCCCGGCGGACACTTCAAGCAAAAAAAAAAAAAAAAATCTCACAAATGATATTGTTCCGCCTTTCCACTTGCAATAAGAAAATACAGCTTTATGGCCAATCCTGTAATCAGCTTCTCATGGGCTGACCCAGCTAAGCCCTGGATCAGGACCGTGCTCCTGTGATGCCGTCTGGGTCGCTGCAGCATTTTTGCAGTTTACGCTTCCACAAAATGATGTCATAATTCAGTAAAAAGACCACATATTGGTGAATGAATAAGCAAAGCAAAAAAATATCTTACTTCAGAAGTCAGGCAGCCACAGATCGGTTGCCTGAAATCTTTTATTTTCGTGAATGACTTCTGTAATCTGTTGTGATGTATTTTCATTCGTAAACAGGTTTTGGCACAAACTATTGCACCATGCCTGTACTCACTGGAGAAGTAGAAAAGGGACTTTTTTAGCAAAAAGCAAGGTGAATCCCAAGGAATAATATTGACCAGGTTTAAACCGGAAAATGTCGTGCCTTATCTGCTTTTTCAAAAGCAGAGATCTTTTACACGCGCCATGCACTACTCTGAAATAAGGAGGAAGCTTTGTAAGAGCGAGGGAAAACCTGGCTGCAGAAGAAGGTCCGGGGTAGGGCACAGCAAAAATCGCAGTTAGCGGGAATATCTTGGTTTTGAAGACGACGTCTCAGCCGTTTGTCCCGTTCCGTCGGGACCAAACACCATTTGGTATTCAATTGACTTTCTAACTTTGGAGACAGGACTTTCCATCTTCAAATACTGAAAATAGATTGCATTCTTGGCCCTTCGCTTTGAACGGTTGGGGAGAATAAACGCACACCCTGGTCGTGTTCTAGTGATCTCCCTAATCTCGGTTGCACTTTGTCAGGACGAGGTAACTGGTAGTTAAGTGAAATACCTTAGATCAAAGGGGGATTAATCGCCAACTGAATCCTTGCTGAATAAACCTGTCATTCAAGAAAATTATTTCCACTGAACTTAGCAGAGGATTGAAGGTATTTGCATAACAGGGACCAACGTACTTCAGCCAGGTTAAAAGGTTCAGAATTCAGGCAGTGTTTAGCTTTTTGGCTCCTTTTCCTTTCAGCGGCCCTGTACAATGGTTTTTAATCTGATAATACAGCTAACTATCTAAATGATGTCAGAACAGGAAAGTATTGCAAAGTTTGGCTGAGGGATGGATCAATTTCACTTTCAGTAACTCCTAAATCTGATTTGTTGGAATTTAAGATGTAATCCTTAAAAAAAGTCCTTTTAAACCGGAGGGCTGTTTATTAACATCCTTTTTTATTTGACCTTTGTCTTAGAAACACCGGGTCTTGCCTGCTGCCTTACCCGAGGCTCTTTGGGATCCTCCCGTACAGGTTTATACCCGCGGCTGCAAGCGATGCCCGCGGATCGGTGTGCCCACCGCGCCTGTGGATCTGTGCAAACACACGCACACAAACAGATTTTCAGGCTTTTTTTTTTCCCCTCTGTTTAAGCCCGTCTTTCGGAGGTCACGCTGAATTCGAATGTAAGTAAGTGAGATGGAGATAATTAAATAACGGGACCCAACAGGCTGCCATCATTTTCTAGGATCAGCCCTCGGAAGAGATTTAAGCGCCGCGGTCTTGTTCAGGGTTTGTTGTGCAGTTGTGGCAACGACTTTAAACCGCACGAATTATCCCTGTTTTACGGCAGTCGTGTTTTGCTGTGACTTTTCATGGAAGATTCATTTCTCAAAGAGCAAAGAAGGGCTCTTCCAGGGCTGGAAAGCAACAGCTTTTTAATCTGCACTATAAAAGTTGGGAAAAAGGGTTAAAAAAATGCAGATTTCTGGAGAACGCTTTCTGCCATCTCCCTCCCCAGCCTTCCCGGGGTTCATTTGCAAGCACTTCCACCTCTCCTACCTATTGGGCATATGGAAGGATGTCAAGCTACATGGTGGACGTCAGGTTTCATAATCAGATTTTGACAATAAATGGAATTTAGCCACTTCTGCATCTAGCCTGCACCTGACACCATTCATTCTTTCAGCGGGCGCAGCTCATATTCATCGCCAACTCAAAGCATCTTTCAAGTTAAAAAAATCGCAAAGAATGGTTATCAAAGAAAATGAATAAAATCCATATTGAGATAATTTTTTAGAAAATGATTGAAGTTTTAACCCAAGAAAGGACTCTTAGAGTTTCTTATAGCTTAGAATAAGAACATGTCAATCACGATTAAGCTTCTGGAATTGGAATCCCTTTGAAATGCAGCTGTTTCTTCTTTAATTGTGGCAGCGGACTCGAAAGAAAAGAAAGGTCCAGCCTTAAAGATGAGTAAGGAATACAAAATAGCTCAGGATTAGTTGTGGAGTTCAAAGGTCGCTAATTACACTAAGGAGTTCCCAGACACAGGGAAAACATTAAACAGGTCACCTACCAAACGGGAAACAGACTTTGACTTCAAAAAAAAAAAAAAGGAAAAGAAAGATCCTGAAGAGATAGGTTTCTAGAGAAAATCAAAAGCAACCAGCTGATCTCATTGGGAAGAAAATGGGTTGGGTTTAGTTCTCTGCTGTTACGTGTCGCTACAGATGGCATTGGGCTTTCAAAAAATTATCTGGAGCTCAACCAGGTTTCTAGGAGGCTCCGTGAAAGCAAGAAGGGGAAAAGGGGGCAGACCTTTGCCTTAAAAATACCTGATTTTTAGTTGCATTGCAGGTTGTGAGCCCCTTAAAAAAATACAAATTCCATGAGAGTTGAGACCTTCCCCTCAGCACTTGGCTTTCGTTGAGGATGAGCCATCTACGCAAATGGACGCATCTTGGATGGGAAGCCTTTTGGGAGAGCCCCGTAGCCCCTTTGTGGACAGTGAGGTGAGGTTTGGGGTATGGTAGGTCATCGCTTCCCCTGGGAGAAGAACAGCTCCTCTGTTTCCCAGCTCCTCTGTGGCCCCATTGACTTGGGATGGACTGGTGGGACTGGCATTCCTCCGGACATCCTGCACACACAGCAGCCCCTAATGGACCAGCACTCAAGTTCCAAGGATGCTGGTTTCTCCTGAAGGACTCTTGGGGACATGCTGCTGGTTGTCTTGTCTCCTGCAAGGGCTGCAGGAAGCAATGAACTTTCGGTGCTTTGGATCTGGGTGTGGGCAGAGAGAGCCAGTGCCTTTATGGCCAGTCTGCTCACAAGAGACAGAATCTTTAGGATAACATTTTTAGGAGAACAGAGCCTGTTCTCTCTCAGATCTTGCTCCTCTACATGAATCATCACCTTATTCCTGCAAAAATCGACAGATGTGTGCATGCAAGGGAAAAATGAGGTTTGTGGAAATAATGAGGGAAAATTTTAGATAATTGAGGACATGCACCTATCCAAGTGGCCTACGCTGGGCCCGGACAGGGTTCTTACTCACGCCTAAGGAATTTTTAGCATTGATGTCAACAGGAGTTAGAACTAACTAACGGCTTGCACTTCCCCAACTGATATCCACGAAACTCTCATCTAACGGCTCCTTTGGGATTGAGGGCTGCAGGGATTTCCTGCCATGATGCTCTCAGGATGGACACGGCTTCAGGCTGGCTTGGTTTTCTCCACCCTAAAAGATGTTGCTGGTAATACCTTGTATTTTGTCCATGCCGACTCTTTGGTAAATTCTTGCTGCGGATACATCGTGGTGCAGGTTCAGATTCCAGCCTGAGAACTGAGGAGCCAATGGATGATGGGACAGCAGAAGGCAATTTGGGAGACGGCGACAGTAAAATCAAGCTTGGAGAACTCCAGCCGTGGGAAAGAGGGGGAATAGGACCAAATTTCAGTATGTTCAGAAAGCTGGTGAGTGGAAGCCTATGGGCACTAAGTCAAAGAGACGAGGCTGCCACGGGCAGTGGGTATTTTCTAAAGTGTTGCCGTTCTCTAAAGGATGAGAGCACGAGGTGGTGGCGAAGGAGACAGCAAAAGTAGTGAAGGGCAAACATGGGCTTAGTCACAAGCTCTTTTATGACTTAAAACTCAGCAGGGCTTGTACAAATAGGACAAAGTGTGGCAAATTTCTCGGATAGCATGAATAAATAGAGGACAACTGCCAGGGAATGTTTAATGCCTTGTTGTTTCAATGTTTACGTGTTAACAAATGGCCAAAGTAGTTAACACTGGTAAAAACAGGATAAAAATGCAGAGAAGGGAAGCACTAAGTTATGTAGAAAAAGTACCTGCTTACAAATTATCTGAAGGAACAGCATTTACTCCAAAGTGCTTAAGGAACTGGCATACATCGTCTTGGAGCTGTCACAAAATACCTTGGGACCCTGGTGGTTCCAGAGAACTAGAAATGCTCCGAATTACTGAGTAGCGGTACGTAACAGTCGGCACGTATTTGACAACATCGAACCATGTTAGGCGAACTAATTCCCTTCTGCGGTGAGAGGATCAGGCCCTGTGAATTTGGGGGAGGACACTTGCTGTCTGACACATGGACACTGGTGATGCTTTTGACTCTGTCTCCCAGTACAACAGGCAACCTCAGGAAACACGGGCGAGGTGACTGCAGTGGGAGAGTGTTCCTGGAGGCCTGGCAAGCTGTTCTCCAGCACAGGTTACCAGTCAAGGGAAGGTGGGCTTCCTGGTCCTGTCTCGCTTCTGCTATGATTCAGGATTTGGAAGGGCGTTCACATGCCACCTGAGATCCCTCTCCTCACCACGGCACCTCAATACACCACAACCCTTTGGACACAACAATTTGAGGGAGAGGCAGGCTACACTGGGGGTACCAAGGGGGTAGGTATGAAGAACACGGGAGATTTCAGTCAGAAGCTCAGGAACTCTCAGAAGCTTCAGGGTCTGGATGTTTTTCTAGAAATGGGGGTCATGTGGGTTGGTGAGAAACACACCCACAGTGCCAGGTACTTCTCCTGCATTTTTTCTCCTTGTGCATTCAGTGATTACACTGGTTCTTCTGGCCACAGCAATGCACACCTAAGCCACAAACTAGGGTCTCTTTGGCGCTCGTAGGCTTTTTCTCTTACCCTGTATCAATGGCATCTGTTCTCAGATGCACACCTTTGCACCTGCTTGTGCTGGAACATCTACTTTTATGTTTTTAGTGGGTTTTTTTCTTTCCCGAGACATTCAAACCACCAGGGTTTTGAGGGAGAGGCATGCTACACTGGGGGTAGCAAGGGGGTAGGTGTGAAGAACAAGGGAGATTTTGGTGAGAAGCTCAGGAGCTCTCAGAAGCTTCAAGGTCTGGATGTTTTTCTCGAAATGGAGGCCATGTGGGTTGGTGAGAATCACACCAACCATCAGGGTTTGAATGAGGGCTTCAGCACTTTCAGTAATTGCTGCTTCTTAGCCACCGCACCCTCTGTGATCTTCATCAATGCAAATTCTCCCTTTCCTTCCACACCCTCCAGAAGGTGTTAAATAACAGTCGGGCTCCAAACCATGTTTGATGATGGTTCCCAATTGCCACTGGAATGTCATTTGGAAATGTCAGCCAGTTTTTACTGTTTCATGGCTTATACACGGACTTTGCATTACTTTAATTGCTTAGAAGTCTGTTACATCAATTCTCTGTGCCAACTAAATGTGCAGTCGTCTCATCTAAAAGGTTTGACAGTATATATTTGCTTTCAATTCATGTTAATTGGCATTAGTTACATTACCCAAAAATTTTAATGAAATGAAGCAAGTTCATTTCATTATTGAAGTGAGTTCTATATTAACTCCTTATTTACACCCATTATTTTGTTTGGGAAAACTGTCAGGTTGACAAGTCAGTATTTATTTATTTAAGTCCTTCTGTTTATTCAAGGGTTATGCATGTTAGTTTTCTTCTAGCCCTCTGAAATGCAACACTAAGTCTGGAGAACTCTCTGGCCACTGCTTTTGAAAGTCTTTGTGCAAAGCTATCTGCATAGACATCATACGGTCAATAACCTGTAACGAAATTGTAAATAGAAGCATTTCAGGCAGCAAGCACTCTTGTAGAAGAAACAGCACTCTGTACCAAAACAGAATTATTATTTTTTCCCTTTAACAGACTGTTGTATTAAAAATGTACTGATTTGTTTAAAGAGCTGAAGCAATACCACTCACACAGGGCTTAATCACCTCTAGAGCCCACCAGAACTACTGTTAGATACCACCTCTGCCATGCAGACCTCAGGCTCACGCGAGCACTCAATCATATCTTCCCGATTTAGTTTTTGAAGTGATTTTTCTCCCTCTTCAAACAGGAAAAATGGCAGAAACACATAAACAGGGTCATTGCTGGGAACTACCAGGGAACACACAGAGCTGCACATAAGGGTTTAGTTATTTATAACTCCTTGAACTCTGGCTTCCAGTGTTGTCTCCCCATCATCCCCATGTGCTCCCCAGCCCTGCAGGCACCCAAAACCTCTACACATACCACTCGTTTCTCTCCACGCCTTGTGTTATCAGGTCATGCCTGAAGGTACCTCAGTCATGACAGACCCAAGTTGCTAACCATCTAGGTTACTAAGCTTACCAAGTTTACTACTAAGCTTACTTTATGCGTTTACTAGCTTACTCAGATTTATGAAACATCCATGAGAATGGGCCCTTCCCCTTCCCAAAAGACAAGCGTAGCCACCAGGCCAGGCGAAAGGATGCACCTGACCCTTTCTTCACCAGCGTGGGTGTCTCACAGTTGTTGCCCAAGACTGCCGAATTAAGGTGTGTGCCAATTTACCCTGATCTGTTTTGCTGTCTGACTTGTTCATGGGTGCTTTCCAAAGAACAGGGCATGCTGCATACTCAAGCTCTCCAGAGGCTTCAGCCACATGTTTAAGAAAAGGCAGACATAGCTTCCTTTCCCCACTTCTTGCTATAGAGCTGTCCCTGAGCAGGGGGGGGAGCACTGCAGCAAGAGCATGCGAGAGTTACGATCCAGAGGTTTATGGAGCAAACCCTTATAATAAATCAGAACAGGTGATGGCTTGCATGAAGGTGTAGAAAACAGCTCAGGGCTAGAAGAGAAACATCACCACCTCCTCTCTCTGTCCAAAGCTGCGCTGATAAGCATGGGCAAAGTAATCTAAAGCAGCAGCCTCACATTCCCGAGCACTGCAGCTCTCCTAACCTTGAGACAGTTAAGAGTCGTGGACAAGAGGGAAACAAAAAGGAACATGATTTGGGAAGGACACCCTGCTAGGAATTACAAAGGGATTCTCTTCTAATGTGCTGTGAATTTTGACAGTCCCCCTGTTTTGTAGTATTTATTGGGGAAATGCTGCGAAGGAAAGCCGTTCCTCCATGGTGCCACTGTGCAGAATAAACAGCTCCCGTCTTTCTCATCGGTAGGTGGAAAGTAAACAGCGCACACTGAAATCCTTTGGTGGAGGCCCAGCATACAGAACACAATCTAATCTAAACCCTTCCCACAGAGAGCCTCCCTCTGCCCACTCACATTGTGGTGCCCAGGCCCGCGGACGACTGTAACAGGCAGGCAGCTGGGTTGCGGGCAACATCACCAATTCACCTTCTGCCAGCTAATGAAAACGGACACATCGCCTGTCTGGAATAGGTCATAGCATAGCTCTGTTTCGTAAGTTTGCAGAGCAGTTTCAGCTGAACGGCATGTTTCACATGCATTAATCCACGCTTTAGAACATTTAACCAACCAATTAGATTACTATCTCAATCTAAGCATTTTTAAAATTATAGCTTAAAACTTTTCTCCTTACATAATCACTAATCTTATTTATCACACAGGGTACAGTTAAACAAGAGGTACGGCAGGAGCAGCCGGCATGCTCGGTTATTAGACGGCATTCTTCCTTCTTTTGTGCTGCTCTCCAGGTTCTCTCAGTTTTTCACCAGCCTTTCAGAATTTGCTCATTTCCTGATAACTGTTAGAGTCCATTTCCTGTGTTCCTGCAGATACCAATTTTCTTCTCAAAATTAGAGGTCTGCCTCTGTAAGCCAAGTCTTTTTCTTTTCCACCTATTTTTCCATGGAAAACGGCTCAGTGATGTTTTTGGAACCTCCAGCAAACTTAGCCGGTTTTGCCTGTGCAGAGCTAGTCCTGTGATTTGAAAAACCAGGTTCCCACCTCTGGATCCTCACTAACGCTAGCTTTCAGAGCAATGCAGTTCACAGGCATGTATGAAAGGGAACTCACCACGTCTGCTAACAAGGGCAACAGAGACTCGGGTATCGTCTCCACTTTTAGAAGTGCCGCTCATGCCATACCCCCCCTCTTAAAATTCTTGTAAATTATTGACTCACATGTATTCTGTACGCGTCTCGTTAAAATAACAGAACTCTTGCTTTTAACTGTCCTGTTAATCAGGGGTCTAATCACATTCTTGCGACTTCACGACAGGAACATGACACTGAAAGCTTTCACGTCCCATGAGCTCTTTGGTTTACAAATCCAGTGAAGTCACTCCGAGTCCTCCCGGAAGACGTGCTCAGTCGTACCAGTCTCTATCTGTATCACTAGGTACTTATTTTGTACCAGATAATCTTAGAACGGAAAGTAAAAATGGCCACAGCAAGTACATTTGTCTTCTCTAAGATGTTATCCAGGATTAAACAATTTAAAACCAACTTACATTTTTAAGAGAAGTGATTTCTTTGGTTTTTCCTCCACGGAAATTTTTAAGCAAACATACAAAGCACAAGTGCTGGAGAGTATTTATTTTCATTGTATCATGACATTACTCTCATTAACTGTCTGTTTTATTTAAATACAAAAATATTTCACAAGCAAATCAGTCAAGTAAAGTTTTGTATACCAGAGGTGCTGGTGCTTTGGAATTCCAGATGTAGTAATCAGAAGAAATTAGTTCCCGGGCTAAAAAAAAAAAAAGGCAAGAAAAAAAAGCATTACAGGGTGCTTTAGAATCAGACATTCCTTCATCCAAGTTAAGAAACGACTAATCCATCCTTACTAGTTTACAGAAAAGGTGTAATGGCCTCTTTAAACTGTAAGACTCTTACTACTTGAAAATAGTTTCTGATAATGAGACATTTAAAGTCTCAGCTTCAATTGCCTTTACTAATGTATCAGTCATGAGCTTAAAATTCAAACAGAGGTTAAATCAAAAGCAGGTGGATGGCCTGGATTTTGTTCAATGAACATAAATTGCATACTGGATATAAAACATACAGTATGAAAATGCTGCTTTTTTGTGTTGCAATTAGGACTGAATGTGACCTGTCACAAAATAAACAGTGTAGATCACAGTTTTCAAAAGGTGTTCATAGAATTCTGCTAACATGACTGACAGAAGTTGCAACAGACAGGCAGCAACAAATAAAAATGCTTCCATTGGACAGCACTGCTCAGACTTAACGAGTGCCTACTGTGTTCCCAATCAGTATGCTTTTGGCGCAGACTTGGAAGTAGTCATATGTTATCTCAAGAATAAGCAGGTTTGGTTTCTGCTCCACAGCTTCAATGTACAGCCACATCCACCAAGGGACATTGGTGTCAGGACACCGACAGCAACAGTCTCACCTTGCATGCAGGAGCTGAGTTCTGTACCTGGGTATTTCCAATCCACATATCACATCTCTGACAAAAGTGTCCCAAACTACGGAGAGGCATTCTCTGCCCCCCCCAGGAAAAGTTCTGCCACTATGCAGAACATAGTGAAACATCACACGGCAAAGGGGAGAGAGCCCAAGACTTTGCAACTGAGTAGTAAGAGCTTTCATCTGAAAAGAAGCCAGTCCCTACTCCAGGGACGCTTTAAGCATCACGAAACAAAACAAAAGTACAAAGCAGAGAACAAAATTTCTGGGACGTCCCAAGCAAAGCAGGAAAAAGCTTTGTCCAACTTTAGCTACGTAATTTTAGTCACTGACATCCAGTTCGTAACTTCAATATGCAGCTTCAGTCTAAATAAATGACATTTTTAGCAACTCACATGCAGTAATTTTGGGTTTTCCTGGTGCAAAGATCTGAATAGAATGCTGGTCTACGTAACATCCAGTAAGTGTGAAATCTGGGATCCTAAAATACAGCTATAGAAAGAGGGAAAACATGATCAGATGCATACTGTCATGCTTGCTGCGCAAATACTGGCAATCTGTGTTACGTGCTCTTGCTGTGCACGCATACTCCAAAATGACAGGATGACAAATCCTGTAAGCAGCAAAACAGAAAACTCCATGCTGACCACAAAGAGGCTAACAATTATGTCTGATTTAAAATCAACGTATTTTCATAGCCAATTTAAGATAATAAAAAAAAATTCTAGGGCCTCTTTTCACAGAGCCTGTGACTTACTTTCACATAAGCACTGTTCCCAGTGCAAACATCATCAGTTGGGTGCTCTTTGCCTGCAGTGCCGAAAGACACGATTCCAGTCAGAGAAACTTCCAAAGATTTAGGGAACTTCTGTCCTAAAGCCAAAACCAGCATCTGTAAGGAATTGTACAGCTGTGCCGACACTATACAAAACTGACTGGAGGAGGAAGCAGGAGTGCGCCGGGGGATTCCGCTTACCGATGACCCAAACCAGGAGGCTCTTCTCTCGTGACAAATCCAGTTGGCCGTAACTAACTTTGTACTCTAATTGAGCAATTGGGCCCCTGCAGTATGACAGAGGAGAAATAACACCATTGGAATTAATATCTTTCAGTATGTGTTAACACCCATTCCATTAAAGAAAGCGGTAAAATGCTGAAAGATATTATTTATGTGCATACAGACAAATCACACCTGTCTGAGCACACTGCTAATTTATGAAAAGAAATTACAGAGTAGGAAGAAATCACCATAGTCTGAACCTAGTAATCATAAAAAAGCTGTTGATATTTCACTGTCTTTAGTTCACTAATAGTGTTTTACTAACACTATGATCGGCATCAGCAACTTTGTATCATTTCATCTGTAAATTTTCATGATAATTATGTGACAGCGTAGTCATGGCAGTTGTCAGAGAGGCTTAAATGAAAACTATCGTTTCAATTTTAAATAACTGTATTTTTGATAAGCTGATCTGTAGCTAGGATTAGCAGTCTTAAGGAACGGGTAACCATGGGTTGGAAGTGATCTTGAGCTTAATCCACCTAGAGGATTGTGGCACGGTTTCACGTGAAGAAATACCACAGGGAAACAGGAGGCGCAACAGAAGCATTCAGAACGTTACCAAATATTCTGGTGCAATTCTGTATTCTGGAAATTACAAGAATTCCAAGGGGGCTTTCCAGCATATGCAAGGTTGGTGCCCACTCGTAGTACCTGGACGGAGCATTGTCTGTTATATTGGTTCCTGACAGGTTAATTTCAGGAAGATCACAGAGGAATGGAAGAAAATTATTTAGCATTTCTTTGTTCTTACCTGTTGAAAAAAGGGATACGGGCTTCACAGTACTCAAAAGAATTCTTTATGCTTTCATGAAGTTTTAAATTAACTGTTATTTTTAACTGTGATCCCTCTTCAATGAGTTGGTAACATCCCAGAATTGGTGGAACAGGAACCTGGAAAAAACTATATTCATTCTCAGGATAAATTAACACCATCATCATAAGAGCAGTTATATAGCGTTTTAATTGCTGAAGTAGTTTAAAAAATAACAAACACATATTAATTGCTGATTGCGCCAAACTCCTCGGGCTGCTTGTGATACACAGATGTGTGGTACACGCACTTGACATCTCAGCCTGGATGTATTTTGTCTAATTCAGGCATCTAAGTGGTTCATTTAAATTAAGAGCAGCCATGTGAAGCAAAGATACCGGCACCTCCTGAACATGACTCAGATGAGTCAAGTCCTGAAGTGCCTTCCAAGCAATTTATTACATGAAAAATATTTTGCCTGCCCATATCGCACTGAAGCTCATTCAGACACGTTCAACAACAACGGTATTTTTATTCCCGTTTGAAGACTGGAAAACAAAAATGGTCAGGGATGTTATTACCTGGGAAGTGTAGTAGCACAAGTTGAATGAATCTGAAGGAGGAATGAAAGGAAATCTGTAAGGTCCATTATACACAGAATCATCCAGCGGCTCGGCACTGCTGGACATCAGCATGGCAGGGTCAACCGAAGTCACACAATGATGGACCACAATATCTTGGAGCGGAGGACCATTAGTCGGGAGATTCAAACTGAGGGTTACGTTTGGCGCAGATCCCTCTATGTCACACTTGAAAAAATGAAGTCAAGAAGTTGTTCTAGAATATTTCCTTCGAGTCAGAATTAGATGTTAAAAAATGGAATACAAGCATTAAAAAAATAACACTACAATTTGCAAAGATTAGTACCAAGCAATACTTCCAAACCAAAGACCCTTTCCCCTTTCTGTAGCCTTTCCCACAGTACAGCTAGTGATGCAGTCTTAGCAACTACATGTCGCTTCATGGACAAGTACCCCTTAAAAAGAAAACCACAGATAAGCAAGCCAAAGGCTTACTGTACAGCTTCATCATTGTGAACGTTACATAAACACACTTGGTGACAGTGTAATTAATTCACTTACTTTTACAACATCCGCTTAACGGATTCAAGCATGCTATTACTGGCCACTGTGGTCCCATGTCAGCTTTCTCCCTGTAACCATGTGCAGTGCATACATTGCCTCGTCCCTCCACGTGCCAGCTCAGCAGTGCACCATGACACCAGGGCTTTCTTCTTATGTAAGGCCATCCACTCTGCAAGATGACCTAGAAACTTGTCCCTCCGAGAGCAGGAAGCTGTTGGCCCATGTCATCCCTACCAGCATGGCTGGTGGGAAATAACCCAGTCTTCAGAAGCACAGTGCTTAGGTTGGCTTCCTTCAGAGACGAGTATCCCACCCCTTGCAAATAATTAAATTACCACAATCCTCCTTATTAGGTCTTTCTCCTCTTAAAACACAGGCAGTTACAAATAGTGTACTGTGATAATATAGTGTGCTTCCTAAGCATAATTCAGGGCTAAGAATGTTAAATACATCAGCTATAGAAAACACAAATTTTAATGTATTTCATAATTATTATGGATCTATTTAGGTAATAATCCCCAATTTTTAGTATGAAACAATGAAAACCATTGTCACATAGAAAACCATTCAAAATAATTATCCAAACAGTTTGTTTCACCAGATTCTGTATCAACAGTTCTTATGTCAGCCAAACAAACAGCATTTGTGGATTGAAAATATTGTAATAGAATAAAGTAGGATAGAAGATTAAACTTTCATTTGGTAGGAAAGTGCATTAAAAATGCTCACATAAAGACACTTGTACAAGACTCATCCAGAAATTCTGCTTCTAATCATTATTTAACACATTGCTTATTACATAGCTGGAAATAAACGTGGTGTTAGCACTCCCACTTCTTATTCTCTATAGGCAAAGGCTGTATGAAATTATTTCTCCCTATTTCATTTAAAATAAGAGAAATTTGGGAAAATACATGCAATGTAGCTACTGCTCAAAATTTAAGTTCCGTAAATAGTTACTGAACAAATGCATGAAGCATGCAGGAAAAAACCAGTAAAGATCAGTAAAAAACCAGTAAAAACCACTGGTAATGCATCAGTCTCGTATGTAATAGTCCCTTATGCTTTCAAGTATTACAGTACCAGAAATCCACTGATCACATAGCAAAGTGAAACTACATGAGTATTTACTTTCCCAGTGTGCTTGCTTGAAAAATACTTTGGTCAGACTTGCACAACAAGTGCTCTCACCTTGCAATTTACAGCTCCATAAACTTGCCACGCGTCCACAACATCTCTTTTGTCATACTGCATACACTTGACTTTTTCAGTGATACAGACATTAACCTGAGGTTTGCCCTTATATGTGTTGGATCTCCAAGCCGGTTGATTCTCATCTGTAGGCATTTCCTGAATGTCATCAAACGAGTTGTTTAAGCTGCGTATGTTTGTGTTTAAGGGGGTGCCAAATGGACAGGCCTGTATAAGCAAATTTCGAAGCTGGCCTATTTTCGCACTCATCTCAGCTTCATTTTTCCGACTTGGAGAGATGTAGTCCACAATGCCTAACAGAAGAGCCAGTCCTTGTGAGAGCCCACTCACGGTGAGGAGGGGTGGCCGTGGCTCCAAGGTCTCCTCAACTAGTGGAAGACATGCATATATCAGACCGCTCTTCTGAAAAGCGAGCACAGGCCAGAGATCTCCTCCTTCGGTGCGAACTGAATATACCGATGAATGATTGATTCGAGTACAAGTATCTCGATGCTCCACAAAAATATGGTCATCTATGAGCCTAAGCTCAAAAAGCAAAGCTTTAAGAAAAGCGCTGTCAGACGGTACCGGCACATGTGTTGACCCGTTGAAGGTCTCGGCACGTATTTCTACGGTGGGGTAACGCCTGTGACATGGAAATAAAAGCGTCTTAGTGCTACTCATCTTCTCCCACCCAAAATATCATACCAACAGAGTCCATAGAAGCAGAACCATGCAATCCCTTTTCTGGCTGTCAAAGAATGTAAAAGCATTATAAAAATCTTCGGAATATTAATATAATCAAGGGTGGGTTTCTCTTAGGTATTCAAGTAACTCCCAAATGCCACCCCCTGGTCCTTAAATGCAACCTTGTGCAAGCGGTGTCTATCAGTGTCCCGATGGAAAGAGTGACAGGATCAGCATCAAAATCATTGCCAATAAAACTATTCCATGAGTAACTAGGATTTGTTCTAGCAGGTGGATTTTTACTGCAAACTTTGAGCAAATAGATCCACTCATTTTTTTAACAAAACGTGAATCTGCCTGTCTGCCCTTCCTGTTGCACCAAGGTATATGACACTAGTGAACCCAAGCACGACTCACACCAGTGCAGCGAAACTTCAACTGCGAAATATTTCTCAGAGGTGAGATCACGCTGAAGACACGTTTTCAGACATTTAAGAAAACGGATGTTCCACATAATCAAATCCAACTACTACAGGTTTTTGCCTAGATACAGCATGTTACTGCTACAGCTTCGCTATGCTACTAAATACTGTATGTACAAGGCAGTACAATGGAAGTTCCTTATATACAGGCTTTTCATTGCTGTTCTGAGCTTATGCAACTGATCTGCAGCAGTTGCTTCAATTGACTAACAAGTTTAACTAAAATATCGTTACAATATTCTAAACGTTTCCCTGTACATTAAGTCCCATTTCTCCAGCAAGAGGTGAATGGTTTTTTGGGGGGGGAGAAAAATGGATTCCACACTGCAAGTGCAATTTACGTGACTTAAAGCTTTTACGACTGGTTAATAATTTCAAATTTTTTGAGTATTTAAGATGTAATCATATCACAGAGACACAAAGTTTTGTATATTTTAAAACTGCTATGTTGCATGAACGTATATATTTAATTTCAAATTTCCTAGAGATAAAGTTTGAGAAAAATCATACTAGCTGTTTAAAGCTACATCTGGGATTTTTTCTTCTGAAGCTGTATTATTTTTTAAAGGAGAGAAGGATAAATTTTTTCTCAAGCTAACCTAAATCTATCAACAGTTGTCTGTTGAAAAGTTGTCTCTTAATAACTAACTGAGAAAAGAAAAATTCTTACTTTCACTAATACATTGGGTTTTCAGCCTTTTTTGGAACTACAGACTCCCCTGAGCCTCTCATGCATTAAGTTTGGTAACAAGCTAGCTTTTCTACGTGCTCTTTCACAGATTCCCTTAGCAGATATCCATGGACCCTCAAAATGCACACCACAGGTTACACGCCAGGCAACTAGTTAAATCATGTTACGAATCACCTTGTAGCAGATCTGTTCTCAGGCTGCATGTCTGTGCTCAGAGCCACGCTTACACACAAACGTGGGAGACAAAATGCAGATACATAAATGCCTTCATTTATTCCCATTTTTATAGCATCTCTTTAAAGACACATTGACAGTCTGTTTCTTGCCATGGAACTTGTAATCCCAGCAATGTGGTACTTTGTTTTATCTATGACCTCCAGATGTAGAGCTCCCCTTCTGCTCCTGAACACTTGCATGGTTCTTATCCTGTTGCTTGTAAGTCCCACCTACACCACCTTTTCTTAACTGAGTAGCAGAGTCTCTTGCTGGAGGCAGCTACACTCCCTGAGGCTTGTTTTCAGTGACTGTGCTTTTTTGTTTGATCCTTAATCAGGCACCTAGAGCACTTTTTTTTTTTCAGTAAGGAAAAAGCAAGCATAGGCAGAGAGAAGTCAGAGCTACGACATCCGTAAACAGGATACAGATGACAGTAAAATGCCTCCCTACAGTCTCGTGTCTATTCTGAAGAGCGAAGAAACAGAGTGGTTTTGCAGCTCGAAAATTTATGAGGACTTCCAGAGCAATGTTGTTGATACAAGGCTACACGTAACCTTGGTGAGCATCTTCTATTTTTGGTCGATGTTTTAAAAACACAGAAAGAGGAGATATTTCAGTCTAGTTCTGTCTTACTTATGTACGAATTTGTCTGCTCCATTTGCTGAAGCTGTCCCCACTCCACAGCAATCTCCTCCTCCTCCCACTGAATCTTCCCAGCTTTAGCTGAGTCATTAGATGATTAGTTAGCCCTTCACATCTCAGTTTTTCAGTTTTCCCTTCTAGAAAGTGATGAAAACTTAAAAAGGTGAGTTTCCAGGGATGAATGAGCTTTGGTGATTCAAGAGAGAGAGAAACCATGCTTGTTGCCTGAATTAAGTTATGATCAGCTCAAAAAAAGTGGAATGCTTTGATGTCCCAGATGTCTTCTCTGAGGTTAAAGATCAGGGCTCACGTATCTCCAGCTGAGTGCGTAAGTCCCGAAACCAACAGTTTCCATGCGATCCAGCATTCTTTATATTGTCTGTGCGCTTTGTTGAATTTAAGGTCAGTTAGGAGGATAAACTTGGGGTTTCCACAGCCCTATTATTTCCTCTGGGAACTTGAAAGATCTAAGTCTGGAAAGCACTTGAAGTATCAAGTATAGTTTGCCCTTTTCAAAGGAGCGCTACTCCTTGTCTCTGCTGCTTACTGCATGACAAGTTATTTCACATATCCCTGTCACCAGCGATATGTCCCCCCCCTCCTGGGTGGTGATTACACTCTCAGATTTTTTGGGGACAAGGCTTTCTCTTTCTCTGCGTTTGTAGAGGGGAGGCCTCATCTCTAGTCTTGTAGGTAATACAAGGACTATAATACTAATCCTAAAACAATCAGAGGAATGTCCAATGTAGAGATCTGTCGGCACCTGAAGATGGAAGANCCAGCTATATGTCCCCCCCCTCCTCGGTGGTGATTACACTCTCAGATTTTTTGGGGACAAGGCTTTCTCTTTCTCTGCGTTTGTAGAGGGGAGGCCTCATCTCTAGTCTTGTAGGTAATACAAGGACTATAATACTAATCCTAAAACAATCAGAGGAATGTCCAATGTAGAGATCTGTCGGCACCTGAAGATGGAAGATAGTCTACTTGCTCCTTTTTGCCTCTTTCTAGGGTCTTTCTTCAATTTTACTGAAGTCAGACTAGCGCTGTAGGTCACGTCTATTACCCAGGTCTCAGAGCTTTTCCTTTCCCTATCCCCCAGTTATTTCCTCTCTCGTTCTTTGGAATTGAGCCCTCTGAAATCACAGACAGTGCAAGGAAACGGCAACAATTTTTGCCAGACCAACAAAAGCAGCCTGCTCAGCCCAAAGTTTTAGTTAAAACTCTGTCAGACTTCTGAAACAAATGCCTTCCTTTGGTTCGCTAACTTAAAAAAACTGTTTGCAAAAATTAAAACCAAATGGAAAGTTAAATTTCTGCCTGAAAACATTCTACTTTTGGTACGGTTACAGAACAATATGAAGATAATACAAGCAAAATATAAGGAAAATATATGCTTTCCACTATGCCCGTTTTGTATGTACATAATATATATGTATATACACTGGCAGTATTTCATAATCACTGCCTTGTGCTTTTTCACGCGAGGACAGAGAACAGCTAGGTAAAATCTTTACGGGAACTAAAAGAAAGAGGAACAGAGAAACGAAAGTCATGTGCGGAATGCAGAAGTCGTAAAAAACCACATCTGGTCCGAACCCAGAAGTTTTCCGAACCGGGTTCACGATCGCGGGGCGGCCAGCGGCGCTCTGGCCAGCGAAGAGATTTACGAGGCATCACTCAATGGCGCTGGTTTTGCGTTCGTTTCGGGGCCCCGGGGCAGCCCCGGCTGCTCTGCAAGCACCGGCGCCGCCGCTGCCGCCCCCTCCCCACCCCCAGCACCGGGGCCAGCCGCCCCACGAGCGCACCCCGGGCAGAGGCGCCCGCAAACCCCCGCCGCGGGCCGCCCC
>VZSC01009691.1:65651-89288 GCA_013398225.1 Steatornis caripensis
GAGGTGGGTGCGGGCAGGGCCGGGGCTCCTTGCGGGCTTCGCCGGGCGGAGGGGGCCGCGCTGGGCCCGGGAGGCGGTGGCGGGGCCGGCCCGCTCTCTGAGGGGATGCGGCGGCCTCCCCGCGCTGGGGCCGGGGCGCAGCCCCCCCGGGCGAGCTCCTGCTCGGGTGGCGAGGCCGCGGGGAGGGAAGCGGGCCCTCCCGCCCCGGGGGAGGGCGTGTGCGGGGGCCGAGCGGCGCGGAGCCGGCACCCGAGGAGACCGGGTGTCCGTGTG
Organism: Steatornis caripensis; assembly: GCA_013398225.1. Taxonomy (NCBI): domain Eukaryota; kingdom Metazoa; phylum Chordata; class Aves; order Caprimulgiformes; family Steatornithidae; genus Steatornis; species Steatornis caripensis. The sequence goes on from VZSC01009691.1 coordinate 65,925, forward strand.
GGGGCCCGGGAAGCGGGAGGGGAGCGCGGGCGATGCCCTGGGAGGGTGCGGTCCCTCACCTTCCCTCAGGGGAGGGCTTTCTGTGCCCCTTACGCCGAGGCCTCCTTCTCCTGGGGCTCCCAGGTGTGTGCAGCAGATGGGGGTGCTGCTTTCAGCAGGGTCGCAGGCCATGCCAGGCCCGGCTGCCGGCGGGTAACGGGACCCTTCTCCTGAAGGCATGTACTCGGTTGACCCAGCACCATGGTACCTCAGTGCGGCTTCTGCTTTGCTGAAATAAGGAAATAACTTTGCCCTCCCTTTAGCTGCTGTGGAACTGAGGCACAAGAAGCCGAATAGCTTGCCCGAGGCCGTGCATGAGCAGGGCAGGAATATAGCAGGAGTCTGGCAAATTCTCCTCTCCTGGACTGGACCACAGGCTCTCGTGATGTGACCTGTGATTAACAGAAGGTGTTTGTCCCCACTTGCTAGTGCATGGGGATGTGGTATCGTTACCAGGTACCCTGCATTTGCTCTCTGAGTCGCTTGAGCCCGTTTTTCATTTGGTGTCTTGACTCTGGGACAGGCTTTCCCCAGCCTTTAGGAAAGGTCTTCCTCCTTCTCTATAAGGTCCTTGATCTGTGTTTCACGGAAATGCATTGTGTGCACTTGTATTTATGAATCACTGTTATGACACATGAGCGTTATGATTCACATCTTTTGGCTTGCATGGTTTAAAAAAATAGCAAGGCCAATATACCCTGTTCTGAGTAGCTAGGTGCCAGGTTTCATACCCTCTACACCTTTCTAGCTGTCCTAGGAGCCTGCTGATTTCTCAGTGTGATGACCGTGCAGTTCTGTCCTTTGTGAGATGTTGAACGTGGGAGAAATTGGATGTGGAAAGAAAACTGTACGTTTTGGCTGCTTTGGGTCATGCAACAATTTGTTCCATTTTGCAATAGCAATAGAGCTGAAATTGTAGAGTAGGTGAGACCTTTGCCTAGACATAGGGCTGGAAATTATGTTTTCCAGTATGGAAACCAGTATTTCTTTCTTTCCTGCTTTCACTTATCTTTCACTCCAACTATAAGAAAAGTTTTATTGACGTTCACTGAATTAATATTACCTACCTTGTTAGTTTGAAGTCACTGCCATAAGGGTTAGAACATGAAAACGTATGCTTATTACGGGAGTAACCCTGACCTGCATACTGAGGGTAGTATTTGCCTGCAATGTTGGCATGAAAGTGTGTTTGAAAGTCATTTTCAGTATAGATATATGACATTATGTAGAAGGATCTGTGCTCAAAGTGGACACAACGCAGACTCAGTTCTCCCTCATGTAACTCAAAGCGTAATTTAGCAATAATTACTCTAAACTGGATTTTAATGTGACTAGGTCCAGTTTAGTTTCATTTATACAGACCAGATCAAACCAGGTTATCACCCACTTCAGGCATATCTCTTATTAAATCAGTAGCACTGGCTGAATGGATGAGATCATGATAATTCATCTAGAGCTGGAGGGAAGTTCAAAGCTGTGAAGAAATTGACTGTTGGCGCTCATCTGATAACAGGCAAAGGACTTGCAAATGACATTTGTAATAGCTGATTTTCAGCAATTTCTGCAGAACTGGATAGGAGACTTAAAATAGGAATTAGGCTGTATCAAGATAGCATTAAAAAGAGCGAATGTATACCGAAGATACGATGTACAAACAAAACTAAAAAGTTTTGGATTTGCAGTGGAACCTGTGAAATCACGTCTTAAAAAGATGCTGTTGAACTTCATTCAGTCTTTCTAAGTTGAGTAGATTATTTTTAGCACACCCATTGTGAAAATTTGGAAGAAAAAGCTGATTTTCTTTCTCTGTTGGTCAGTATTCTGCACATAATAATATCCCCTGCAGTTACTATTTCTACAGAACAGGGTTTTAAGATTGAAAAACTGAAGGACAGGTCTCCTATGTAAGTGTTCTTGAAAAACAGGTATTTTCCAGGTTATGCTCCTTTAAAAATATTATTACGCCTGCATATAGCAGTGATTCTGTCATCATTAGGTCTAACTAAGCTAATTAACACTCTTTGCTGATGTGTCAAGTTATGAAAACAAAATGCAGGCTTATAGTTTTTGCAGAATATCAGATGTTGCAGAAGGAGAGAGAGGCTGGGAGATGGGGTGGGCGTTGCGGAAGAGGGGTACGCACATGAGTGCCTGTTCTCTGGGAGGGACGGCGGAGAGGGCTGGGCTGCCACCAGTTCAGTTTGGCCTCGTGGCTGGTCGGGTGGCCCTGAGTTTGGGGCCAACCCCAGCTTTTGTTGCCATGTGCCTGGCTGGTTTTTGGGACACAGGGGAGGGAGGTGCAGGTGCTCTGTGTACATGTGCACTCGAGGGAGCTTTAGAGGAGTATAGAGACATAATGGATAAAGCAGATTGGCATTATAAATTTTTTTTGAGGGTCTGGGACATGTAGATAGATATACTTAGGAGAAGAGGCTTTGGTAGGATTGCAGAAAAACTCTGTAAGTGTTTTGCACAAAAAAAAAGAAGGTTGTTATGTGTGTGTATGTGAATTATATTTTAGTGTGAACATCTGAAGGACAGGAGAAATGTAGAAAATGTTCTATACACACAGAGAGCATCAGTAAACGATGCACCCTTTATATAGGGTTCTTCCACAGTGCCATACTTGGCATTGGTATCCTTGTAACTAGGGTGGTACTCCAGCTGAATTACGGGATCTTCAGGGGAAAGGCAGTGGTTATGATTTTCTTATAAAGGAGAAGTGCTGCAAAGAGCCATAAGGTCATTAGGAAGCTGGAGGACTGCCTTGAAGGGAATGTTACTGTATTGGATGGCTCATTTCACCTACAATTGAAATTGTGAAAATGTTCCCAAACATTTAGATGTAAAGATGACATAAGGAGAGAATTTACACCTGGTATGAAAACACTGCATTATAACTTTTGATGAAAAGAATTCACATAAAGGAAACTTAACGTTGTGTATCGGGAAGAACTGGGTTAGAGACGAGTGCTTTGTAGAGCAATGGTTTCTATGTGGTATCATCCGGTTGTTTTTGAAGCTGGACCGAGGAGGCTGGGCAAAACGCAGTCAGTCTTTGAATGAGGAGTTACTGGATCATCTGTTGAAAGGGTGAAACTTCTGTCCTGTCTATCAGGATTCAGCATGTTGTAAAGTATATTTAAAGAACTTTTCTCTTTCCGTTTAATAGCTAGGCCTGACAGTCTATGGCATAATGTGTTTCTGAGGAATAACAAATCTTGAACTGGTAGTATTTGATTTCCAACTCCTGTTCTTAGCTATTAAAATAGCACTATAATGCTGGTTTTTCCCTCCCTATTACTTCTGACAAGGTTTTAGACCTATTGATACAGTAACCGATGTGATACCTGTGGAGGTCTGTTTCTTTTTTATTATTTTTATTTTTTTTAAACCAAGCTTTATCAAAAAGAGTGTGGCAAGTACCGCTATTAACCAGAGCCACTCCCAGCTCTGTGTTGGGTGGTGTTTTCAGTTTTAGAACCATTGTTGCATGTAATTTGAAAGCTTTCCATGAAATTCTGATGGCTGTGAGAATCCTTTTTTATACTGATCTTAGATGTGCTGATGTTAGCACCTAATCAGTGCTGCTAGATTACCGGTGAAGCTGAAGGGATAAATACCAGCTTTTTAAAGGATAGATGTTGGGCTATGTTTTAAGTATTTAACATTAACTATATGAAGAAATGTTTGAGCTAGTTTAAGTATTAGGCCAACTAAAATAGGAGGTCTTGGTTTTACAATGAGGTCTGCCTTCAGAGAACGTTGTTGGGTGGAGAAATAGTCACACAAAAAACCTCTTCACTGTTGTGTGGTATTTTTATGGAAGATCCAGCAAACGTTATGAAAGAAACTTGAGTAACCTTGTGTTTTTAGTATCACCCACGCCCCGTTTTTCATTCTTGGGAAAGTCAAGTCCATAATCTGTTTTTATGCTTGCTTTTTTTTTTCCCCTTTTTTATCTGCGTTGTTTCTGGAGCCGCGGTTTGATGTTGCATAGTGTCTAGTGGCAGTCTCACACTGTTTTTGCCACGGGGCAGTGCTTCGTTCAGTTCTGCTTGTGGTGCCATGTTGTGAACTGCATCAGGGAGTTCAGCGACTGCAAAGAGAACTTACTTTGCCACATAATTTTTTAGACAGATCAATTCTCCGATCTGATTTGCTGCACAGCTGATGGCTGGGTCTTGTGATGTAATATCTCAAATCACTGTAGCTGCTGCATCATTCAGACGTTGTGTCATAACAAGCCATAAGCTCACCTGGAAATGAGGACAGGTAATTTAGAGCCAACTCTTCACAGACCTGCAGCACTTTCTTTGCTAGTAGTCTAGCAATCTCGACTAGATGTTCAAACCCACTGTGTTAGGAGCGGTGTTCTCTGTATTAAATATGTAAACCTAAGAGGTTACGGGGTAATTGTCAACACTGTACTTGCTTTCGATTGTAGCAAAGCTTCTAACCTCTTTCAAAATGATGTGTGAGCAGCTGCTTAAGGAACAACCTGCTGTGGCACATTGTAAGGAGTTTTTATTCTGTGGCTAGGAGCCTTTTGTGGCAGATGAATACATTGAACGCCTGGCATGGAGAACACCTGGAGGAGGTTCCAGAGGTGGAGAAGCTTTTGATCCGAAAAGGTAAAATAAAATTGCATAATGGTCAAAGTGAATGTATCTCTAATTGTACTGGTTTATTACATGTGTAACAAAAAAGCCTGTATGTAGTGTTGGTGTGTGTCCAAGGAGGTTTTCATTTGGGAGAATTGGTAGAATTTATGACCATGACCCAATTATTCAGAACCAATTATTCAGTAATAAGAGTAGGGAAAGTCATGTTCTGATTTAGACCTTTTCAGTGAAGGAGAATTGATGTTCTGTGTCCTTGTCAGGCATGAATGTTCCAAAGCACTAGAGTTGCTGGATTAAAGCATAATAGGAGGCTTCACTGCTATGATAGTTAAGACAATTTGATGAGTTTCTTCCTAGTTTAGCTGGCTTGATGTAAGACTCAGTAGTTTACTGTCTTGGTGCAAATAAAAGGCACAAACAGGTGGGATGGGAAGAGAGGCAGGAACATGGCAGTGTCGGCTTAGATTGTTTTAAACTGAATTTATGTGTTACAGGCTGAATCAAGTGAACAGCTTGCTGCTGCTGAATGGAGATGGGCTTGTGCCCCTCTTCCTTGCTCTTAGCTGCACACTGTGGTGGCTCATCTTGAGCTAGCTCTGGGCATGCGATCTCATGATAAGCTAATCTAACTCATTAAAATGTAAGAAAACTAACCTGACAAGAAAAAAACACTACCTTTTTTTTTCCTGTTGGGTTAGCAATTTTGGGGGGCTGGAAAAGCCTGGGTGCAGGTGCAAAGGGAAGAGGTTATGTGTCTCAGCTGGTGGTGAGAAGGGATGTGGAGATGGAAAAGAGCCAGGCTCGGGTAGGAGAAGTGGGGAAAGAGGAGGCAGTGCAGGACCATCTCTTGTTTGTCATGAGCTGGCTTGGCTCTGTTGAGAAACCTCACCCAAGGAAGCCAGCGCTCTGGTTTTTGGGCCAGCATCGGGTGGTACCTTGATAACTCAGACGCATGGTTTTGTACGGCAGTGTTCCACATCTAAGCTTCTGTACTCCAAACCTCTGGATCTTCTTTTGTTTTGGAAAGAGTGACTCTTTCAGATAGTGCTGCTTTTTAGGTTTTGTACCAGTATTGGTAGTCTTTCTAGAGATGTAATTAACTGTTTTCATTTTTCACATGATTATAACTTGGGAGATGAGCTTAACTTTCTTCCTGTTATGGTTATTGGAATGCCATTGAGCTAGCAGGATCAACAAAAAGTTTAGATACCTGAATGTTAATTTAGATTATGGTGGTATAAATTCAAAGTGCAATAGCTGTTCCTTAGTGAATTCTCATCCATGTGATCTTATTCCAGATTGAAATTGTTTATAGTAAGCTGAGGTAGAACTCTTGAGAAGTTTAGGAATTACGAAGTTCATAGACAAGCTGTTGTTACTCAAAAGGAAATATGAAATGCTTCATTAGCATGGTCAAAGGACGTTCCTTCTGGAGCAGTGTGGCTCTCTGGAGGCATGTGAGAAGAGGAAGGATGTTGTTGAGTTCTAGCAAGATGCTGAACCTTTGGCATTCAGTCCGGGGCCTGTATCCTATGCAGAGCTTTACATGTGATTTAAGCAGGAAGAAGCTTGGAAATACACGACATTGCTTCCTGTAGCTCTTTCTCTACAGTTGTGCCTAGTGTATACTTCAGAGTAGTTAATGATTTGTACCAATACCAGCTCAGTTTAACCTATCTTCTATATTTCTGCTGGTTTGCTTGTGTTAACTTCTGTGATGCGCTTTCGTATTTTTCAGGACAAGTGGGAGAGTTCTGCAACAGTAAATATTTTTCTTGTGGGATCTTCTAGTATTGGGCAGGGAGCCAAAATTAATATCAAAAAGAAACAGACACTTTGGTGTACGTTTTTTCTTTTCTGTTTTTAGTAGATGATGCTTTTGTTTGGTAGAAAGAATGTTGGATTCTTTATTTCTATTCTGAGAAACCTGACCAGCAACTACCTCTTCTACTTGAGCCTTCTTTCCTCTCTCACTGTATTGAATACTATTGCTGAATAAGTCCTGAGTTGTCACAATACCTCTTTGAAAAATAAGCCGCAAACTGAGCTGAATCAGCTTGCTAAAATGAGCAGAAACTATCTGTGCTTCTTTAGGCGCTGGTCTGAAAGTATGCTTTGTGTTGCTGACTGTTGTTTAAATTTTATTTTAAATATACTTCTGTAAACTTAAGTCTGTTCCTTGTGGTTTTCTGTGGGATCTAATGGAACATGCTTACTCTTGGACTTCTGGCAAGCAGGAAGGAGAGGAAAGAAGTCATGAACATCTGTCCCAATCTAGTTTTCTGTAATAAGTTGTCCCTTTAAGTCACTTACTGTTGTGAAGATACCACTTGAAATAAGTTTTTAGACCAATACAGTGAGCAAAAAGGCAGTTCGTATGCTCCAAGCAGCAGGGTAAAAGCCAGACATTTTAGCAGCAGAAGTTAAGACTTCAGTGACTCTCCATGCAACTAAAGAGAATCACGTTAGTATCATTTAGGTGTTGCTTGGAGAAAGCTGCAGATGTTGGCCAAGATAGGTACTGTACTCGTTACTGGGAAGGAGTCACATGAGGACAGAATAATACGTTCTACTTTTCCCTTCTGGTTGCTGTGAGTCTCTAGCCTGTGAACGTAGAGCCGGGAGAGGAGCAGCGTGCTCATTCTGCCTTCCAGCGGCACTGCAGGTTGGAAGGGCTTCACATCACACTATACCTTCTGAACAAAGTATGTGTGAAAATGCAGATTCCTGAGTAGTCTAGAAATAGGTCCCTGGAAGGGATTCCTGTTTCCTCTTCCCTTCTGCTTTGACATTAAACCTGGACAGCAGAGTTCTCAAATCTTCCATATGTTTTCAGTTATTAGCATGAGTTTTATGGTTACAGAGGATCTGTGAATAATCCATTCCCTAAGCATTAGTGACTGGGGTGTTTAGGAAAGTATAAGCTGAAAAGATGACTTGAATGGGACAGAACGGATAAAAACAGGAATGAGAAAGAGGGAGATTGAGAGTGGAATGAAAAAGAATAGAGGAAATTGAAGAATGCGTTCAAATGTATTGTGTTTGGGAAGAGTAAAGCATGAGTCTGAAAGAAAAATCAAAGGGACGAGGAAGGGCAGAAAAAAACTTAAAATGGCATATGTATACAAAGAAAAGAAGTAATGTCAGGAAGCAACATGGTTATAACCAAAACAACATAATAAGACTATATGATTGTGTTCATTGCCTATTATAGGATGCTGGTTTACAGGAACATGTACAGTAAAAGTATTTTCCTGTTATAGTCCTTACATTGAAGGGATGTAGTGGCTTAAACTCTCTTTGCCCTGATGAGACTTGCTTAGGGAAGATGAGGCTATAGGGATTTTTCTACCTGTGGCAGAGCCACATTCTCAAGTGATTGGTATTTAGGTATTCCCCTCTCCCCCAGCCTACCACTTACATGATCACATAGCTTTTATGTGGGCATAGAATTCTACACAACCAGAGTAGTATAGTTTAAAACAAAATAGCATTTATAAGTTAGACATGATTATATCAGCCTTTTACGCAAGTTGGGGGTTTTTTTTGAGGTATTTTAAGCTCTCTGCAGAAGACAATATCTTTTGAACTAAATTCTGCTTTACTGTATTTTATTTTAAATCAGATTATTGGAAGAATTTGTAAATCATATCCAAGAATTACAGGTAATGGATGAAAGGATTCAGAGAAAGGTGGAGAAACTAGAACAGCAATGCCAGAAGGAAGCAAAGGAATTTGCCAAGAAAGTACAAGAGCTGCAGAAAAGCAACCAGGTAAAATCTAAAGAGTCAGTGCTAAGCTGTGCAAGTTTTAAAAGCATCACATGCTCTATTAACGTTTCTTGGTACAGTGTGCTGCTGTTTGAGATAAAAATAAAGAGGATGTGATGGAAAACAGTTTCCCCTGTCAAAGGGGGCTTATCTGCATGTTCCATTAATGAGCGTTAGCTATTCTGAAAGTAGCGAGTCTTCACAATAGTTTAAAGGAAGATGCTAAGCTTTAAGCAGTTGTGTGTACTTAATTAGTGTTTCTGAGTAGTTCTGTAGTTCTGAGATACAGCACCTGGAAAGCTGATGCCTGCATCTGCTGTGCTTCTTACTGAAGTAAATCTAGTGTTTCCTAAAATACAGTAAATGGAAATGTTGAGTTTTGTGTCCGTGTCTATGTTCTCCCAGGTTGCCTTCCAACATTTCCAAGAACTAGATGAGCACATCAGCTATGTAGCAACTAAGGTCTGTCACCTTGGTGACCAACTGGAGGGGGTAAACACGCCACGGCAACGGGCTGTGGAGGCTCAGAAGCTGATGAAATACTTTAATGAGTTTCTGGATGGAGAGCTGAAGTCTGATGTTTTTACAAACTCTGAAAAGGTAAGAGCTGTCAGCGGGATGAAAGCAGTTCAAAGCAATAAGCAGTACTGCCCTAATTACAAGCTGCTACCATGACTTACCATGGTCAGACTTCAAACCAGTGAGTGACTGACTTGTTAAAGTTGCATTGTTCTGAAATGTAAATTAACAACACTAGGCTGCCGATTGCTGATAAAGCATTTGTATTCAGTGATGCTTAATGTAGCAATGCTTGCATTTTTCATTTTATGAAATTATCAGAGATTTGAGAAATGCTGGGAGGGCAACTTAAGAGTGCATGCAATATCTGCCTTTTTCCTTTGAACCCCCTGCCTCAGATCCACCCTGTAATGCAGAACGTTTCTGAATACAACTTCTTTGTGAAACTTTACTCTGTTGGGTCAGTCCACTGGCCTTGGATATCTTTTTGTCACAGCATGCCTTTGGGCTTTGTATAGTCCTGTGGTTATGTCCCCACCCTCTGAATTTAGAGGAACTGGGCAGGAGACTTCAAAGAAATGTTAAAGCATTTGGTTTTTCTTATGCTTCAAGAGTATGTTCATGAAGCAAATATAATCTGAATGGCGTGGCTAATAGAAATAAACTGAAGGAAAAGTGTCCAGCTGTAAGCAAAAGGGCACATAGTAGATTTCCCTATATAGTTTGAAAGGTAAGTGAAGTTGTTGATTTGTTGGTTGTCTTTTTTTTTTTTGAGGTGTGTTCTGCAGAATCTTCCCGCTCTCGTTAAATTCTGTGCAGTGGAATGATTGTAGTCAGGAAAAAATTACAGTATGTAGGAACAGCAGAAACTTGATTTGCACATTCAGCAAAAAATATGTGCTTGAAATGCAGCTCATAAAGGACCCGAGAGTAGGTTAATTGCATCCCCTCTGTACTGAGCTGAAAGTATCTCTTGGGGAAATGAAAAACTAATCATGTAGTTGTGTTTCCAAGAAGTCAGTTGCATAGTGACACTTGATTCATGGTCTGAGGATGTATGGTAATTGCCAGTTGATAGTTTGCTTAATCGAAGAGGGAGCAGGTAAAAACTTCTCTAACTTCCAAGGAAAACAGAAAAGTTTCAACATAACTGAAGTTCTTCTATGGGTAGTCTTTTCCAGATCTGTGTAAGTTTTGGGGTTTTTTCCTAAGTAGAAATAACACATGCATTTTAAAAAATACTTAATGGCAACATGGTAGATAACAAAGCATAAGTTAACGAGAATTATGTGTTGTCTGCTAAAGAGTCTTATATAGAATTAAACTTTCACTTACAACTTCAAGTTCTTCATATTTTCTGTTGGGTAGATAAGTAGGGTAAACTTGGAAATTGGTAAACAATTCTAGCTGTACTGACCAATTTCTAACTTACTCTCTCTGTGAAGGTTTTTTCCTTGCTGTCTTGTCCTGTGCTATGTATGACGTGTCTTCATCCGCTGAATCCTTATGATTTCCCTTGCCCTGCCAGCTAACCAGTCCCTCTGCTGTACTGAAGAGTCTTGAAGTGAGCAAATCACTCTAGTTAAAACAGTTAAACTTTCAAAATAATGTAGCAGCTCACTTGTTTATCATACAATAACATTGCCTTGTGTTTAATGCGTTTACTGTCATTGTTACATCCTTTTCTCCGTTTGTTCTGCGCTCAACGTTACTCCATTATGCCTTTTAACTTGTTCATAAAAATATTTTGTTAAAATTATCTCTTGCTATTATTTGTCCATGATTTTTCAGATTTTTTCCAGATATGTTATAGTGTTTAAGTTGTAATTTACAGAATCTATATTTGTTTTGATTTAATAGTTTACAGAAGCCTGATTAAATTAAAAATGAAATATGTCTGGATTTAAGCAGAAACCATGGAGAACTGATTTGTCATGGCTTCTGTTGTGCATAAGAAGAGGCCCTGAATTCAATAAAATCTAAGTTAGTTAACAGCTATTGTGTGAAGAAGAGACAAAGAAAGTGTGCATTTATGAGGTGTCTTGGGTTTCTTTTTTTCTAACATTGGTGAGTAACTGCTAATATATAGACTATTCTGATGACTTCAGTATTGATCACGATTGTTAGTTAGGTATTAAGGTTGCTGTAAGCCAATAGAAATAACGGCTGTTTCATTGGATTTATTTGAGGAGCGTAGCTGCTTTTGACTTAAGAGGGTATTGTAAGCTGACAGTTCAAAACATAAGCTGCTCTTAATAAGCAGAATGGATATACTTTGAGAGCCCCTGTTTTTGCTGAACGGCCAACCTAGTGTGATGCCTGCGCTCTATATTCTTACCTGCATGTCTTATTCTATTCCTGAAAAGTTTTAATCCCAACTTGCTCCAAGTGGTGGGAGAATAGGATTTCATTACTTCCGTTTCCTCTCACTCCAGTTCCCTGGAACTTGACTAACAGGAAGAACAAGACAAACTGCATGTTCTCCATGTTCTCCCTCGTGTCAACTTATTTTGCTTGAATTTAGTAGCTGGAGCTTTCATCACCCACCTCGAGGTGCCTTCCAATCACAAAGGCAGCGTAATAGAGCCTGTAAAACTGTCCCAGGGCTGTGTCCGGTTTGGGCCAGTCAGCAGTGTGCTCAAATCCACTGAGCTTCAGTAGCAACCAGCTGCATTCCCCACGAATTTCAAATTGGTGTTTTCTGTAGTTCTAATCAGCCTAGTGAAACCGTCGCTAAGTCCTGCTTAGGTGCACTTCCCGTGCCGATTGATTGTGGAAGGATAAGTGATAAAAGGTTTTGCTGTCCAGGACAGAGCATAAATTCGCATGCTGCATTAACTTTATTTGTTAGCTTTTGTATTCATGTGACTATTCACATTTTGGAGATGCATGATTAACTAACTTCCATCTTGATCTTTGCTTTGGGCCTTGGAGTTTATAATTTCTAGTACAGCTTCCATTTCCCCTTCTTTGGGAGAATGTGAGGTACCCCAGCTATGCTCTGCTTTGATCTCCTTTTTCCCCTTCCTCCCCTCTCCACATCAAGCATTGTTGTGGCTTTTTTGGATACAGCTATACAGCTAATTTCATCAATTGCAAAGAATTCCCCAGAGCTTCCCTGACGTGTCTGAAAGGGTTGCTGCCATTTCACTTCTGAGTTCAACAGAGATCTCTTCTTGTTGGGTGTGTCAGAGAGACTTTTATCCTAATGCCTTGTAAAGTATAAAGTTGCAGTTCAGCCAGCTGTGTGTTACAGTTGTGTACTTCATTCCCAAATGAAAGGGTGCACATTTTGATGAGACTGCTCTAGCCATGTTCTGATCTAATCAGCCCTGAGGAATCTTTGGTCTGCACGCTGTATAGCTATGTAGGCATAGTGCAGTCATGAGCTTTTGTCCAGGTAGCTTAGACAACTATACAGACATGCCCAATGTGAACATATAGCAACAGACTTTTTATCATGTTTTGATCCATGTAATTTTATGTTTAAAAAAATACCCTAAGCATCATAAACGTATGTACAGGAACTTCAAGGGAGTGATCTCTTCCATGGGTGTATCAACTCAACCAGCTTTAGACATAGGAACTATGTGTATGAAGATTGGACAGTTGAAGGAGAGGAAAGGAATAGCCTGCAATCAGACTTTCTTTAATAATTTTGTCATATTTTACTCTTGACAGATTAAAGAGGCAGCTGATATTATTCAGAAACTGCATTTGATTGCACAGGAACTGCCTTTTGACAGGTAAAATTCTATATGAACATCTTTAAAAAAATAGCTATAATTTTGTGATGCTTCACTTGTCTGCTCTTTTGGTGCTTTACTTAGTGATTCATGTAGCTTTTGAGAAGGATTGTGTGCTTATTTCTCTCTCCTCTATTCTCAAATTTGTGTTCATGCACTCATGTTGTAGGATCATCTTTACATCCGCATCATAAACTGCTTAACAGACTTTTAATGGGATAATTTTGCTGTGCTGACTTAATGCTAGATTTGAATTAGATGCTTGTAGGTTTTTATGGGTATAAAGCATGTAACTTTTCTGTCGTCTTTGTGTTACATGTTTTCACTTTTGAGTGCTTGTTACTCCATTATTTAGGATGGCTGTGATTTCTCGTGATGTGGATTTGAATTTGATCATGGCATTTTTTGTTAACAGGTTTTCTGAAGTAAAATCAAAGATAGCAAGTAAGTCATCTATCCAGTTCAATCCATTTTCCTATATTTGTATTGTTAAAGATAATTAAAGAAGTATGCAGTACTGTCAGTACTACAGTTTTTGTCGATGCCTGTATTACGTAGCCTAATGGATTTTTGTTGTTGTCCCCTTTCCTCTCCAGGTAAGTACCATGATTTAGAGTGCCAGCTAATTCAAGAGTTTACTAGTGCACAGCGGAGAGGCGAAATCTCCAGAATGAGAGAAGTAGCAGCTGTTTTACTTCATTTTAAGGTAGAAACTACGGGTTTTCATTTAAATGCATAAATAAAACAATCCGCGATACAGTAAGTGCCTGTTTTAAGTGAACATATCTGCATGGGCACAACCACCATATCAGATAACGCATATAACTTTAAAAATACTGAAATGTTCCATCTGAAATCAAATGCAGGGAATAAAGGAGGCAGATGATGGAGGATTGGAGGCAGTGTCAGTAGAGACCATTCTAAGATAATATTTTCTTGTATGTGTGTGAACTGACTTCCATGCTTGAGTGTGCTGAAACCTGTGGTGTATATCCGTGTAGAGTGGCAATAAGTGAAGTCACATTAGATTTGTGACAAAAATGGGTTTGAAAGAGTCTACACCTTCAATGAATCTATTTTTTTTGCAGTAACTTTTTCACTGGGGTTGTATCTCCTTGATTTCTTTCTATACTGAAAGCATGGAGAACCTGCTTTAACATTGAGTTGTTTTGCTCCTTCCATAGGGCTATTCCCATTGTGTTGATGTGTACATAAAACAGTGTCAAGAGGTAATGCGTTTTGTTTTACACCTATCTCTTTGGATGTTGATGTATTTAGTCGTATAGTTGGTTGTAAATATATTATGAAATGTGCTTCAAAAACCCTAGGGTGCATTCCTGAGGAATGACGTCTTTGAAGATGCAGCCATTCTTTGCCAGCGAGTGAATAAGCAAGTTGGAGAAGTCTTTAGCAATCCGGAGACTGTGCTAGCCAAACTAATTCAAAATATCTTTGAAGTTAAACTTCAGGTATTTAAAATTTTAACATGTTCAAGTTCATTGAGGGAACTTTTCATCCAAAAATATTCTACCTAGTAATAACAATTAATGAGAATTTACAACATTTGTAATGGTGTGTGAGGATGTAGAATGATAGCTGATTGCTCTGTAACAGTTCAGACAGATAATCAAGCCTATATCAAATCAAGCTGGTTGTACTCTGAATACAGTGTGACTAAACACACTCAGATTCAGTATGTAAAGTTATAAGGGAATCGGTGTGTTCATTAGCTGATTCACAAGATGTCAAATTTGATTTCTTCTATATGCCCCCTACCAAGAATATGTCAGGAAAAGAAGTTTCACATTTAGCAAGTACCTTTAATCTGTTCATTTTTGGAACTGGGTTTCACGTGTGAGGTTAGCATTGAATACGTGAAAATAAATTATGTTGTGAATACTGTCTCTCAGCTAATGCAATATTTACGTGAAAGTCTGGAATGGTTGCAAATGTTAAGTTTTCCATCCTGCAAATACACTCACTTAAATGTGTAAAGTCAACAACATGACTATTCGTTGCAAAAAGCAATTTCCCTGTAGATGTTATTCTGCTTATAGCATAGAGATTGAACTTGTGTTTCAAGTACAAATTTGAGTGTCAGTTTTGACTTAGTATTTTATGGTAAATAATATTTTCTGTCCAAATATTCAGTGACAAGAAGGCTCTAAACTTGTATCTGTTTTGTGTATGTATTATGATAAGCAAATATGTAAGCATCTCCTTTGCTTGCTCTCAACTGCAGAAATGCCCCTAGGCCTCCAGTGCTTTTGATTCTTGAAAAGAGGGGATTGTGTGTTTGTTGGTCAAGCGTATTTTCGAAGCAATCTTTTGTCTTTGCTTCACACGCTACTGCTTTGTATTATTAAATAATTTACTTCTAAAAGATGCACTTAACTTTGTGTGTAGATAATGCAGGATCTGTAAATTAGAGATTTAAAACCGAAGAATATATATACGCACTTCGCAGTAAATTACATGTAATCTGGCAAGTAGTGAGTATGACCTGTGGTTGCTAGTTAATCTTCTAACAGATGTACCCAAATTTTACAGAGTTATGTGAAGGACCAGCTGGAAGAACACAGGAAATCAGACGCAGAACAGTATCTTAAGAATCTCTATGATTTATATACAAGGTATTTCTATATTGATGATTAAATTATGCTTGTAGATATTCTCTTGTAATAGATTGATTTATTATCAAGATGTAGGAAGAGAAGCCAAAAATGTAAGCTTGTCCTAAAAATTGAAAATTTTTAGTGGCCATTAATCTTTATGATGATTGCTTTCCAAAAGAAAATATAAAATTGCCATTACTATTTTTAATGGGAAGTTTTTAGTATAGTGAGCTTTGAGAGTAATTTTTAAACTGTGCAGAAGCCAATGCTCCGCATCTCACTGGCGGCTCATTTGATTGCAATTGTACTGTGTGTAATTAAACGTGAATTATGTGAAATTCTTTACTTAAATGTAAAGCTGCTAGAAGTCTTAATCGCAATCAAGATTCCGTTGTGCTATGTACTTTACAAACATGCAATGCTGTAATTCATACAAATTCAGCCTTCTCCTCCTCTCCCCTTCTTTGTTTCTTTTGCATACAGAACTACTAATCTGTCAAGCAAATTGATGGAATTTAACTTGGGTACTGATAAGCAGACTTTCTTGTCTAAGCTTATCAAATCCATTTTCATTTCCTACTTGGAGAATTACATTGATGTGGAAATCGGTTATTTGAAAAGTAGGAGTGCTATGATTCTGCAACGCTATTATGATTCCAAAAACCACCAGAAGAGGTCCATTGGCACTGGAGGGTAAGTTTCTTCTGTGAAGTTTTGTACTTTTGAAATGGAAGGGAGGTGGTAAGGGGAGAAACATAGTATTTGCCATGTCAGATGTACAGTGATGAACTGCAAAAGAGCAGGCTTCTGAAATGACCTACATCTTGTTATAATTTGCTATCACTTTATGTAAACTTCTGCTAAAAAGTGTATTGCTCTTGGTACATGTGAAAGGTGATGCATGGTATTCATACGCTCATGGGAAACGAAAAATACCAGTTAAACCTATGTTTCAACTTAGGATCCAGATCCACAAAAGGACTGAAGCAAAATTAAGGTACCTAAAGCATGTATATGTGTGTATCTAAAAGCATACATTTTTTTTCACCTGCCCAGGTCTTGTGGTCCCCTCCCAAGACCTAGGAAGGGGAAAAGACCATAGCAATGTCAGTGAGAAAGCTCTTAATGAGCCCAGAAGATGCAATGGACTTAGAGAAAGGTAAAACAAGACTTCATTATCCTCAGGGTAGAGAAACTCTAATAAAGGACTAGTGAGAAGTGGGAAAGGAAGAATTAAAACTTGTGTGAAGCAGAGGTGATAAGACTACTGCACCTTTCAAAGAGCTACTGGGTTTGGTATGTCAGGAATGAAAAGTGATTTGGAGAGAACAGCAGCAACAATTAAATGAATAAAAAACAAAGATGAAAATTTAATTTTCTTGGGGAAAATTAAATTGATTGTAGTGACTGACTCTATGGGTTGTTTTGTGCATGGAAATGTGTTGGGAGCATGCTTGACTAAATCAGGACTGCAGAGATAGTGGATCAGGATGAAAGGATTTGTGGGCATGGACGAGTTAGAAAGCTCTCATTAGTGTTTCGAAAGTACAGTGTGACAGAATGTTTGGAGGGTAAATGTTGTTCACAGAGCATAAGTGCCATAGGAATCCATTGGAATTACTCTTATTCCACAACGGGGAATAGCTGCTCCCATGGTGTGAACGTGCCATGGTAGAACACAGTTGACCGTGGGATCAGAGGTGGTAGTTTTGCGTTTACTGGCAATTTTTTTAAGCTTGCAAGACTGTCTTAATGCTTGCATATCCTAAACTGTGTCTTGGGTTCTGTTTAACAACTAAAATATCCTAAATCGTCGTTGAATTTGAACATGAAAATTTCCATCCAGTGAAATCCTTCTTTTGGTATATCTTTGTTCTAGTATTCAAGACCTCAAAGAGAGAATAAGGCAACGTACAAACTTACCGTTGGGGCCAAGTATTGACACACACGGAGAAACGTTTCTGTCACAAGAGGTGGTGGTTAACCTTTTGCAAGAAACTAAGCAAGCTTTTGAAAGATGTCACAGGGTAAGTTTGCTTCCTGTGATCTCCATTAGTGACATAATTTTGTGCATGAAACTAAGTCTTGAGGTTCGGTTTTTGGCTGAAGTGTGGTAGGAAGAAAGGAAGGACATTATTAAACAAGTTAATACTCTTTGTGTTTTTCACTCTCAGGGTTACGGTGGAAGCCAAAGGTTTGCTTTTTAAATGTGTATCGAATTGTATTTTGTGAATTTTGACCCTTCTGAATTTTGATTTTGAAACAAGTGAGGATGGTTAGGCCTACTGTCTACATTGCTTTTCTTACTAAATCAGACACAAGACCTAAGAAGCTCTTAGTGTACTTTTTTTTTCCTGCTTTAAAAATCTCGAGATTAGTTCAACAGTTGTTTTCCTGTATCGAGTGCCATTTCTTCTAGCATTAGAGAATATCATCAACAAAATGCTGAGAGGAGTAATCTTTAATGTGATTTACCTTTGTAACCCTCTACTGTTCTTTAAATGCTTTAGTCTAGAAAAAAATTGTTTTCCTTTTGATTAAATCACTGTTTTTACTGCCTGTCAGTTACTGTTTGGCTGATACTTTAGTGTAAATGAAAACCCTTGAAATTTAGTTGCACGCTTAAATGCTGGGGATTTTTTGTTAGTTAAACACACTGATTTCTAACAAATTTTAATAGCTCTAACATTCCAAATTAGCTTAGTGCAGAAAAACTTAACGTTTTAGATATTTAAAAGTTTGAATATTTTATATACTTAGAGGGGCCAAAGATACAACAAAATACAGATATGACACCACTACCTGCACACCCTGGGATGATAGCCTTCCTAGTGCTGAAGGTTGCTAGAAACAGTTACTAAATTCATGGTATAAACAAACTTTTTCCAATTGTGCCCAACTATTTTTTTTAACTTTCTTTTTCTCCCCCTTCTTTTCTGCTGGGATCAGATTTTTTCATACTTTGGTCTAAAACAGTTGTATGTGTTGGAGTGGAAACCAATGCTAAATGGATCTTGACATGTAAGGAGATTTTTAGAATTACAAGTGTGTAACTTCTCCATTCCCATACATGCTGCTAGGGTTTTGTTTGTGTGCAGGGCAACTCACTGTGCAAAAAGAAAAGTTACACGTGTCCTTGGCTAACTAATTGTGATATTTATATCCCATGACAGATGCATGCAGATATGCTGTCTGTCCCACCTGTGACTGCTTTACAAAAAATAAGCTGGCAGTTCTGAATGTAACCATATATTGAAACATTTTGGTGTTTGGAAAACTATGTGTTTTATTGTTGGGGTTTTTGTTCTGGGTTTTTTTGGGAATACAGCAGAAATCTTTGGGAGCATTGTTATGTAAATTAACCTGAATTGCACTAATAATGTTTCTTACTCGTTTCTTACTCCTAGCTACATAAAGTCTTCACATAATTCCTTAAAAACTAAAGCCATATTTCTCATGTGCAAAAGCTCTGTCGCGTTTTTCTTTCGAAAAGGGATTTACTGACAGGTTGCTGTCCAAAGTCCCATGTTGCTTACAGCTCATGAAGGCACAGATGCTCTGTGTATATGTGGGCATTACTTCACTTAATAAAAATTTTCATGGTCCATTGACTCCAGCTGAACTGTGATAAATGTAGCTGAGGTTTAGTCTGTATTATTTTTTCTGCAGTACTGTGGCAGTGATAAAAACAGCTGCGCTAGGTGAAACTGAAGGTCCATCTAACCCAGTGTCCTGTCTCTGACTGTGGCCAGTGGCAGAAGCTTAGTAAAAGAGAAAAAAAGCAGGGTATGCATAGAGCCATCTTTTCTGTATACATCTCCCCAGCATCCAGTGGTATGCAGTTTAGGTAATTCCTGAGATTACATCTGGACAATTGTGTTTTAAGGACTCTTAATTAATATCTTCCTTTATTATTGCTATTATTATTATTACTATTAGAAATTGTTCATACTTTTGCTTTTTGTAGCATCCCGTGGCATGCTAGCTTCAGTTTACTTGTTAATGTGGAAGGGTTTACTGAGACTGAAGTTTGTTTCTGAATAGTTCTCTGTATGGATTCTTCTCATTTAGAATAAAATTCCAATTATTCCGGAATACTTGTTACATTTTAAGGTTATCCCCTATGCAATATCAGATAAGCTTTCAAATGTATGTAGAACTGACCTTTAGGATATTTTTTTTTCTTTTCCTTTAAAGCTCTCTGATCCATCTGACTTACCGAAGAATGCTTTCAGAATTTTTTCTATGCTTGTAGAGTTCTTATGTACTGAACACATCGATTATGCGTTAGAAACAGGCCTTGCTGGTGGGTATAATATTTTCTGAGCTTTTCATCTCATTGGCCTTTTTGTGCAGATGATCTTTGCAGGTCCTTGCTGTGCCTTATTGATTGTTGGTTAAATGAAATTTGTTTTGTGTATTTAGGAGTCAGCATTTAATGTTTTCTAAAGTGTAGCTTCCATTTGGGGAATTGATGCGCAGATGGAAACATGCTGCTGTCTTCAAAAACATTTGTGTCACAGAAATTGGGACATCAGCACTCAGAACAATTGTTCTCTGTGCCATAGCGGGAGAATATTTTCATATTAAGGCTTAGTGTCTTCAGTTTTATAAGAATTCAGTGCTTGTTTGCATACCTGTGCATTTGAAAGAATGACAGTAAGAAAACTGTTTGTGTTAAAGAAGCTAAAGTCTTGACACTGAGAATGTCATTCCTACATGAAAACATAAAACTCATGTTCTGAACAAATGTTCAAATTGGCTGTTTCATTTCACTTTTAGAAATTTCAGAAGCCAGATATTTCTGTGCTTATGGTTATTACCTGATACAGCTATGAAAAGTATTCTATATATGGCACCATGGTAAATTTTTGAAACTAAGCCTGTGATTTAGGCATTCATGGAAAAATTCTGCATATTTTAAAAAATCATCATACTAATTATAAGAACTGCTTATCATTACAATCCTAATAAAACCTTCCTTGCTTTAGGCATTCCCTCTTCTGATTCAAAGAATGCAAATCTTTATTTCTTGGATGTTGTCCACCAGGCCAATACTATTTTCCATTTATTTGACAAGCAGTTCAATGATCATCTGATGCCATTGATCAGGTACCTTATTTTGATCAGCATTTCCATTGTAAATGGTCATTTTTGGTGAAGAAAGCAATTTTTTTCATTCTTCATCTCTCTTAAGAGGAGTTTATTCTTGGAGTGGTTCAGCTTGATGTGGGAAGATAAAATGCTGTAATGAGAGGGGGAAGGGGGGAAGTTAAACAAATCAGTACCTTGGAAATCTAGTGGAAGAAAGCGAGCTCCTAGAGTATTGATAGAAAGGAGAGACAACTTGCTCCTTAGAGACCTCACTGCTGTATTACAGGCCAGAACTAGAGGGGGTTTGTGGATGTGCCTTGGGGTGAGCTGGCAGTATGAGGGCTGCTGATGTTCCTGGCTCACAGACTCTGCAGAGGGAGCAGCTGGCCATGTCTGGTGAGCCACATGTGAGCTACATGAAAGCTGCCTGTTGTTGGGAGTCACGGGTTGGATACACTTGGGGTAGAATGCGCTGATGTGCTGTGAATTAGCATGTGTGAGAAGCTGGGTTTGCTCGCTCATCTGCCAGGGGCTGACAGCAGCGGAGAGGCACCGTTCAGTAGGGACAGTGCTGCCTAAAGCGTGTTACGGTGCTGCCCATCAGCACTTGGCAAATTCTGCTCTGGGTCAGGTGGCTGTTCAGGCTGTTGATTTGTTGTTCTCAAGCCAGCTAACTCCATCTAAACTAGTCCTTTCTGATGGTGTGGGAAATCTTCACAAAATCATGTTGTAAGTAGCAGAAAAATTTGGTTTGATATTTTAATACACTGTCACGCATCCAACCCTTTCTACTGTTGCAGTTCTTCTCCTAAGTTGTCTGAATGCCTTCAGAGGAAAAAGGATATCATAGAACAAATGGAAGTGAAGCTGGATATGGGCATTGATAGGCAAGTAGAGATTTAAACTTTCTGTTAATCATTAATTGTTGTGATGTATGTTAGCTTTCCTTTTAAGGACGAATTATTTCTGAACACAAAGTTGATTTTTTTTTTTAAATCTATAAGGATGCATTATTGTGCATAGGAAACTTAGGTTTTTGTTGTTTAGAGGGTCATGTTTTCCACAGCAGATTTCTGACCCATAAATACTTCTGTAAGGACATTAAAGGATTTTGGTTATGTTGCGAGTGTGCAATAATTCTGTTTTACCTTATTGTCTCAAACTACTTTTTTCTACTTTAAAAGAGGGAGGAATGATGATTGAAATAGGTTAAAGACTTGCAGGATTTCCATGAGGAGCAAAGTTTGACAAAAATAGGTTAGATGATTTGCTTGAATCTGTGCAGTGCTATGGATTAGACCTAGTCGTAGAAGTCTGTAGACCTGGAATAATTTTGATTTGACATTGACTCGCTTTGAGGTTGTGACTTACTCATTTAATCTTTTTTTTCCATTTCTCCAAATAAAAATGAGGGGATAGCTATAAAAACTGTGAATTAAAATCATAGCTGTTCTGCAGCAGAGGAAAATAACCAACTAACAAGCTTAATATTAGGAAATGGAGCTGTTGTGTGATGCCCTACTTTGGTCCGGGAAGCACATAGTGTTCCCGTATTTCAAGGTAGCATTAGTCAACCTAGAACATGTTACCTAAGCTTTCTGTGCCTGTTTTCTCTCTACAGTAACGGAAATAAGCTATCCTGTGTGTAACAAGGGATACTCTGGAAACTATTATTGAGGTTCTAGTGAGGATCACACCATACTAGAGAGGGATGAGAACAGCACTGTATAGGAAAAACAGGCGTTGCATTTGGGTCCTACTGGGTACTTTCTGCAGAGGGGTGCGGAAGAGATTTAATACGTTATTTGCACCTGCATTTTCTGTAGGTGTTTAAAAAAAAAAAATGGAGACAGAGGATGTGTAAGTGGCAATTGAGATCTTAGCTGCTGCTGCTGGAAGTGACCTTAGAGGCTTAAACACAAAGTTTGAAATACTTGAACCGTTGAGGCCATAAGCTTCTATTTAGACAGGTGTGGGTTGGTCATCAGCATTACGACAGTTTGTAACCGTTTGTGTAAAATAATTAATCTCTTATAAGTGATAGGACTTAGGAGAACAAGGCTTTGTTGGAAAATGGTGCTTCAAAGGTTCGTGGGTGGAGACTTAAGAAAAGTTCGTGCTTTGGCACATGTAAAAGAGATTAGTTTTGAGATGAACGTTACATGTAAAATGTTTGTGTGCCTGCTTACGTGCTGCTTTGTGGTGCCACTGATGCTGTTGAGACTTGATTGTCTTGCTTAAAGGAATGATCTAGCTTAAAAAATAAAAGCAAATTTCTAAATGTTAATGGTTTCAACATTATCCAATCTGAAAGCCCAATAACAGATTCTGGAATGGCACTCATAGCAATTATCTACCTCTGTAAAAGTGATTTATTAGCCAAACAAAATTAGTTCAACTGGTTTTCTTTCGGTATATATTCTGTGTAAACAGCCTTCTGGGGCTATTTATTAGAAAGTGGAAACTGAGGAGAATGCAAGATACGATTTCTTCAAATTTCTGTCGGTGTGTAGATTGTTGAATGAAGTACACCTGAAATGCAAGTCTGAGGTCTATGTGTAGAGAAGTTTATTCCCTCGTGGCACATATATATTCTTCTCCCCAACTTGAATCCTTCAAGGCCTGTAATGGCCTTGACTGTGTTTTCTTTGGAGAAGTTGGAGGAGTGAGGCAGGTGAAGAAAAGTGGGAGGTGGGGGGGATGGAGAGACCAAGGGAGGTTCTTGGTGAAGGCGGGCACTGAGAGGTACGCAGGCTCTCTCGGCTCCTTTGCTGTTTGACCTTTGGTTTGGACTTTAAGTAAACTAGGGTCTTGACCTTAGATAATGTTCTGAAAAGATAAATCCTGTGAGGAAGAAATAAATGACACTGTAAAACTCTATTAGATTTCTGAGAACAAAAGAAATACCAAGCTCTGGCAAAGGAAGATGTTTTTCTACCGTACCCCCCCCCCCTTC
>VZSC01009691.1:89426-110946 GCA_013398225.1 Steatornis caripensis
TCATTTTCCAAGTGTTTTCTGATGCTTGCTTTGGAGTAATACACAATGTGATCTAATTCTGCTAAACTCTTTGGAATGCTTTCTTCAGCTGTCTGATTCCCTCTGCATTGAAGAATGCTATCCAGTTTCTCCGAAGAGCTGGCTTTGAATGGATTACCTTACAATTAATGTGTCCCCTTTAAAACCAGCTGGTCAGCATGCTGTGTGCTGCACTCCGAGACACTGAACTTGGAGAAAGAGTTTTTAGGGCTGTTGAGGGTTTGTTTGCCTGATTATCCTTTTTCTAACTGCTTACATAAAGTTGAGCTTCTCTAGAAAATTGCATTGCAACTTCAGCAGAGTGTGTATGTGGGTGTGCATGTCTATTAAATGACGTATTTCCTTTGAGGTGTCCTAGCATCGCTTGCTTCTTACACTGAAAGCAAACATTTATTACATCTTCTTTTGATTACTCAAATGTTAGGTAGTGGGTTTTTTTCCTCATTGCTTTATGCTGCTTACTTCTGCATAGAATCGTATTAGTGTATGTAAATACAGAAATCAAGGAAATTAAAATGTTCCCTTCAAAACCCAATCTGTATTTGTAACTTTAAAGGACACTGAATTGTATGATTGGACAGATGAAGCACATCTTGGCTGCGGAGCAAAAGAAGACAGATTTTAAACCAGAAGATGAAAACAATGTTTTGATCCAATATACTAATGTAAGTAAACTAAGTCCCAGCTCATCTGTTATAGCCTCAAATGCTCATGAGTGGTATCAGGTACAAGATGACATTTGATAAAATTACTTAGCTCTTCCATTTTGCACTAAGCACCTTCAAATGCTGTTGTGGACTGTTTTCTCAATTAGCAGTTTTGTATCTAGTGTCAGACACGTGTCAGTAGGTGCTGGACAAACTGTCACGCTCTCTCCCCTCCCAAGAGGCCCAGGTTTGGAAAAAGGTTTTTAGCTGATAATTAGCTTTAAACTATCAGTTTCAGCAAATCAGTTATCAGGTACTCTCTAGTTGCTGGGCACTTCTTCTCCTTAGAAAGGCAGGAGGAGCACGATAAGGCACCACGGGTATGTCATGAACATTCTTTGCTGCAGAACATTGTCTCTACCACTGAATCTGTCTGAATCCCAGCCTATGGCTGCTGAGAACGTGTAGTGCTGGATTACATTAGGCTCTTGTTAGGGAACAATGCAGAGAGGAGCAGAGAACAAACCACAGTCAATGGGAAGAAGTGAGAGTGTTGCCTTAATGCCTGCAGCCAGGTGGGAATGGGAGAAGTGGTGCAGTAGGACATAAAGTCTGGTACTGTGTGGGAAGGGTGGAGATGCCTGCATGGCTGTTAATTTGGGTTTGTAATTGCAGCTGACAAGAGGTTTTTAATCACCACCAGCACCCCCCTCCCCCGCCTCCGCTTGATCATTGTTTTAAGTAAAAGCCCAATTTAAACTGTTCTATTCTGAACTGTAACTTAATTGAATATTGTCTTGCATCCATCTTTCTACTCGCATTTTTGTGTCGTTATGTGGCAAATAAAAAAACTATTGGAAAATTATTAATTGGAAAAAGACTAATTTCAATGATGTCTTGTGGGAAGTTTAAAGACTTAGTGACTGTTCAGCTTATGATGTGGAAGCCACTTTGAGAAGAACAGATTTCTAGAAAGTAAGTTACCTAATTCTTTTTTTATTTTTGTTTTTTTATTTAGGCTTGCGTTAAAGTCTGTGGCTATGTTAGAAAGCAGGTGGAAAAGATTAGAAATTCTATGGATGGTAAGAATGTAGACACAGTTTTGATGGAGCTTGGAGTTCGTTTTCATCGACTTATCTATGAACACCTACAGCAATATTCCTACAGTTGCATGGGAGGCATGTTAGCTATTTGTGACGTGGCTGAGTATAGGAAGTGTGCCAAAGACTTCAAGGTAAGCATGTGCAGGTTGATGACATACAGCCGTGTCAAAATTAGTAGCAGGACTCTATTTTTGATCAGGTGGTTTTGTTCATAAAAATAGTTTATTTCTGTTTGAACGTCAGCATTTCATATACTGATGTTATATATTCTGTTACTATACTAGCAGTTCTTTATAATGTGAAGAGCAGTTTCTGATACAATTCTATTTCTTGCAGACTATGTGTGTTTATTGAGAAGTATTGAGTTTACGTTATTATGCATTCTATGTATTACTCTGTGTGTGTGCGTATCTCCCTACAGATGTATATGTGCGTGTGTCTGTATATATTTATGCACACATGAGGAGAGAACGATGAATGTAAATCCTGTGTAGGGAGGAAGTATTTTGAGACTCTCGGTGGACATTGTGTTGTAAGAGTTCAAGCAACTCTAACTCCTGATGTGTCTTTCTGTTTTTCTCTTAACCACAGATTGCGCTGGTGTTACAACTCTTTGATACCTTGCATGCACTTTGCAATCTTCTGGTGGTAGCCCCGGATAATTTAAAGCAAGTTTGCTCAGGAGAACAACTTGCTAATCTGGACAAGAACATCCTTCACTCCTTTGTGCAGCTGCGTGTTGATTATAGGTCTGCTCGTCTTGCTCGTCACTTCAGCTGAGAGCATGGAAAGAAATGTACCTTTGGGCAGGCCTTAGTTGTATAGAAAGCACAGGGAATGATTTCTTACCAAACCATGGTTGTAACTTTTGTGGGATAATGACTGTTCAGAATAAAGCAGCAGATGTATTTAAACATGACTATGTAGAAGGCAAGCAGGTAAAAATCTGGATGATATTTCACGTAAGCTAAAGTTCTCCCAGTGAATAATATTGCAAATCTACTTGCTACTGATTTTTTTTTTCTTCAATTCAAAACATGTCAGTGTAGGAAAGCAAGTGATGCATTGAAAGTATTTTAGTCTTCAATATTGAATTATCAGATACCATTTGTTAGACATGAACTACAGAGCATAGCGTAGGTAATGGATTACATAGAATAGACCAGTGTAAAAACATTCTTCATCAATTTTAATGACTTAGACTTCAGCACAGCTAATCATAATCAAATTATCTTTGATTGGTGTTTCTAAGTCATTTCTTTCATTTAAAACGTTATCCTGCTCAATGTAATTTCTTGCTCTAATTAATTAGCTTGGAATTTCTTTGAGATGTAGGGAGTAAAAGCAACACTATCCCAGAAAGATGTAATTTATTTGTTGTGTAGCATCCTAAATAGAACTAAAGTGGTGAAAAAGTTTTGGAGGTTTTTTTGGTTCTTTGGCTTTGGTTTTTTTGCACCTAATTGTTGAGGGCCCACTGGAGTTCATTGGCACTGTATGATCTGACATTCTTGTGTCTGTTTGATACTGGCACACTGAATTTTGTATATGCTCCTAAAGCAAATGCAGCTACCTTGTCTAAGGTGTTCTTATTTACAAGGTAGAGGTGCCCATTGTTGGGTTAATACAAGAGATCTCTTGTTTAGTACGTAAATAAATTCAGATTATAACAAAGTGAAAGAACAAAATGTAGCCCAGTTGTTCACATGTGAAAGGAATGGACGGCGACTCTAGCAAAAACCTGGAGCTGAGAATTCCTGTGCTGAAGAGAATTGATCCTCAGAACCTGAGCAATATTGAAGTGCGTGAAAGCTTCTCTTCCACTGATCATAATTTTAATATTGGAGGCAGGCTGCTTTTGTGTCCGTTATGCTCCAGTGTTTATTCAAGGTGTTTCTGAGATGGACCCATAGTGTGCGTAAAGTGAACTGAAGCAACGGTGGTATTTGAAACATCTGGGGTAGCTTTTCCACAAGCAGTTGAAAATTGTTATAAATAGACCTTTGTTCAGAGTGAGATCTTACGGAAAACAGGTTGGAACTGCTGTAGTTAGTCTTCAGTCTGACTTCCATCACTTCTGAGCAAATCATCTGTAACACTATTTCTACTGTGGGCTCAGCTTATGTTATGGAAATTTCTTTAGCTCGCATTTGAGAGCAGCGTTTCTATACATTTACCTTACAGGTCGATCAAAATAATTTTCCTCTTCTGTTAATGGCTTCCCAGGACTAGTCAATATTGACAGACTTGTGTGGAACCTCTCTTGGTTAGTTGAGGTTCTTCTGCTTCATCTTAAATTTAGCAGACTGTTGTATCAGTAAACGAGAGAAAAGGTGCCAGACTGTCTCAAAGTATTCGGGGAGGCTGGCTGCTGTGTTGAGCTGCGTAAGCTCTATTCCTTGGCCATGGCAAAGGCACAAAGAGTTTTGGACACTGGAGGAGGCAGATGCTTGTACTGCTGCCATTTTTTTCCAAAAGCTCTGATGTGAATTCAGATGATACCTCTCTGTTACCTCTGTAACTGAAAGCCAACAATTTTGAGGCTGTGGTTTTATTAACCAATACAAAATCTTTCTACAAAAAAGTGTCAATTTGTAAACACTTCAGAACAGTGAACATCATCGTAAGGTTGCAGATCACAGAAGTGCTTCAGAATTTGTTGTATGATTGTTTGAATTATTTTAAGGTTGTATGAAATGTATTTACCATGTTTCTTCTTTATTAGCTGTGTTTTCCATGCATATGCTCAGTGCAATACTTTCATTATGCCTGTTAACAAGAGGCAGCAAAAAGTAGGTGGATACTTAAACTTAGATCTGTAAACTTCCTCAATAAAAAGATTTCCCTCCAGACACTTTTTTCATTTCATTTCCATGTTCTTCGACTATCTTTATACTCAATTGTATAAGCCCTTCTATTTAAAAAAGAAAAAAAAGAATAAAAGTAACTTTACTGACCAAATTTATGACTGGTGAGAGCTTTCCCTTTCCCCTTCCTTTAAAAAACCTCCCCATGCACACACTTGAAAGAATTTCTATTTCTAGAGAAGACTACATTGTCAGTAAGTTTACTTTACAATACGAGTTGGATTTGGATTGGGTGGGGAACTATAATTTTCACACATTTTTAAGTTTATAGCATGTAATTTAGGAAAATATTTCCAGTGGCTTCTGAATGCAATAAAGTACTATCCAAACTACAAATATGCCTTTTAATGTTCATGTAATGAGTTAAAGTATTGCCTTTCTAATGTTCGCTCCTAGAACGCAGGCATTTAACAGGCTGGCAGCCAAATGAATGCCTGAGAGGAGGTGTGTGTATGTGTGTGTAATTATGTTGTCTACAATTGGTGAAAATGGCCTTTGCAGTAAACTGTTGTAGGCTGGAAAATAAGCTGTGTTTTTACAAGTCTATAATTTATTAACGTGATTTGGTATTGTATTCTGTTTGTGTGTGCACAGAGGGCAGGAAGGAGTTGGTGTTCTGTAAGAATACTTCTCAACACAAATAAAAATACCAAAAGATTGGGAAATGGAAGTGCTTGGAAGAATAAGATCTAGATATTTAGAAACAGAGGGTAAGAAGTGAAGATGACATGAACTAAAAGGATATGGAGAACAAGCACTTTTACGTGCAGTAGCACGGCACATGGAAGGAGGAGGTTAAAATGTGATTAATGGAAAGCTGACGTACGCATCAACCTAGGAGAATAAACAGGATTTTAATTCCAATCTCCACAGCTACGTCCTGCCCTGAAATGAAGTGATCCTCCAGAGGAGGGGGACTGGCTAAAATATTTTGCTGTGGAGCTGTTCATTCGTCTTGAAAGTGTTGGATTCGAGAGGAAGAGGCTGTCCGTTCACAAGTGTACATCTGTGAAGGATAGGTAGTGATGCTGTCAACATCAGTGCTGTTTATTTCTGCTGTGAGGAAGAGAAATCCATCAGGAATATGCAGTGTGATAGAAAGGAAGGAGAATTTGCCAGAGCTGAGCTTACTTTTTGGTTTTTTTAAGACTATGGTGGTCTGGATGTCTGGATAAAGGTGACTGCTTGATTTGAGAATAGCATGCTACTGACAGGTGGCAGGTCAGTTTGTCACGATTGATAATAGAACTTGGGTTGGGTTTCACTTTGGGTGGTTGTTTTCCTTTTTCCTTTTCTAGCTTTCATGAAGTCATTTCAAATCCCTGGTTGCTTCAGTGTTTGGCTGCCACAGATGATCTGCCATTTCAGTTGCCAAAGGGGGAATCCTCCACTGTACAGCTGGTGCTGGGGTGTTGTGATTGAGTGTTGCCTGAACTGACTGCTCCAGTTCTGTAGGAAATTTTGCAAATACGTGGCAAAAATGCTGCATCTTACACAGTGCCCTGAGAAGGGTGAGGCCCGTTGGGTTCCTTCATACGTTGGGTACGCGTTGGCCTGTTCTTCAGAAGCCCACACTTCCAAGTTTCTCAATTGAATATATGCGTGACAGCAACCCTAACGTACTTGGTTTTAGATGTCATGACAAATTCCAAAACAGAGGGATGCTCTTTGGATCACGTTTTCATGGCGATAACTATCTTAATTTGAATTAGCACTTGAGCTGAACTGGGCATGGATAGGGAAACCAGGCTGAGGGGCTGGTTTTTCCTATGCAAAGGAAGCACATAGCAAAATAATTGCTTGTCTAATTGTAGATACAGGTAGCAACTCTTCTTTGCACTTCTTGTCCCAGGAGCAGTAGGAAGGATAAGCCAGACGTCAGCACCAAAAGCTACTCATCTAGAGGACAGCTGAGAGGTAGGAGCACCTTTCTTCTCCTCATGTTCTGCTTGATATTGGCTTCAAGGCGTTGTCCTCCACCACCACCACCTTTGTGCTAGCTGTAAGCGGAGATAGATGTGTGCTTTGCTGTCTACATTGGAGTATTTTGTCTCTGGACATCAAGGCTGACATGTTGTTTGTTTTTTCTTTCCCAGTGTTTCTACACCTGTTTTAAGGAGGGGAAGGAGCCACATCTCCTGCCCAGTCATGTTCACTGCTTTGCTTGTCTTTTTTGACTCCATCCTTATTTCTTCTGATGGTAGGAGATTTCTATACCACGTCTCTGTTTATGTTACAGTGGGAAGCAGCTGTGTTTGCCTGCCGTCTTTTCTCTTGTATGGGGCACTGCTTACTCTGTGTCAATACAGACCTTAGTGTGTGTGGAAGCCTTGGTTCCTGCTTTTATTCTGTTGGCTTTCGGTCCCTATGCCCTGTTTTTCTTTCCAGATCTCAGGATCACACTACCCCTTCCCCTCTGTTAACATACTACTAGAGAGAGAGAAACCTTTAACTTGGCAGCATGGCTTCTAGTAGACATTGTTAAGTTGATCTTTTAATATACAATGTTATTTGAAAGCGGATACTTTCAGATTTTTGTTCTTGAAGTGTTAAAGCTTCTGTCTCTCTGTTCACTGAAGCCCAAAATTGTCCATAAGGCTGCTGGAGCCAGAGCACTGAAGAAACAAATGCTGGTTTGGGAGACAAGCTTCGTCACGCTGTGTTTTGTTGTTCTTAAACCTCTGTTTGGCAAGGATGGAGGAGAGAATGGACTAAGAGATACCGGTGCTTTTCATTCCTCCCCTTTCTGTGCACAGTGGGACCCAAAGGTTTGGGGGCTGTTTCTGCTCCCGACCTCTTTGTTGACTGGCTGTTTGCACAGTCTTCCCTTGCAATTTATTCACCTCAACTTCATCTCATCTGTTCTCAGGGCTGCCCTTCTCCTCAGCCCTATCCCAACTTCACTTCTAGCCAAGGGTACGTCCTGGCAGGAACGAGCCCTTGCGGTGTCTTGGTTGTACATCTTCTTTTCCCATTTCGATCATCAGTCTGTTGGAGACAGGAGCCGTTGTTCTACCAAGTGTCCGGTCTTATCAAGGCCACCTCTTTGCTTGCAAAGAAAGGTGAGTCTGTGGAGAGAAGATGTCCCTAGAATGGATTTATAGGTAGATAAATTGCGTGATACCAGGGCAAATAGCTCCGCTGAAAGATGTAGTTAAGGTTCACCTCAGTTGATGCTGCCAGTTCAAGATGGTCGTTTTGAACTCTACGCTGTTTTGACGCGTGGTGTTTGAGTGTTGTAGAGGAGCCAGCTAACAGGGGCTTGTGTTTGAAACATTTTTACTACATTCATTTTACTGTAAACAATTCATGAAAATGGTTTGCTAAGTCTTAGGCAAGTGGATTTTTGAAGGTTGCTCATTTTACTTATCCACCCAAAGTCAATTTGAGTATGAATATATAACATTTTACTCATAATAGCAAACAACTTCAGAGAAGAGACATTTATTCTGGAGGCAGAGAGTCAAACTAGACAGCAATGATGCATTACAAATATATAATTATTTGCACTAATATTTGAGCAGGTGGAATGGATTAGTACACGGTCAACATTGCACTGCTGATAACATGTATTTTTCTATATTAATATGTACTGTGCAACATGTATTAAAATTGTCAATAATTCATTTTAACAGAGATAGCAATATTTATATTGCTGTGTTCTACAGACAGCAGAGTGAATTGTTAAAATGTGCAAAGCTAGGCTAGATTTAACTTAACTTTGTTTCCCAGTGTGTGTGTTTTTTGTTTTTAAATGAGAAATTAAACAAAACAACACCCTTCAACTTAGAAAGATTTCTGCTCTTCTGTGGAATTTCTGATTCAAATTGCTTTCAGTCCCGCTCTTCCTGGTCTATTAGGAAACATCTTGAAACGAGACATCCAAGACCCAGCCCAACCCCTTGTATTAATACTGGAATGCAACCTCGGTTTAGGTGGTTGGTACGTGGATTCCCTCTACGAATTTGCTTGAATTAACTGACGATCACTGTTACCTTTTTTATTTTTAAGACCTGTTCTGCCTTCTGCTATGTTGACTGTTGCTTTTCCTTCGCAACGCATTTTTCTGGAAGCCTCTGAGGGTAAAGTTAGTCTGTTTAACTAGTGAATGTACCTCCTTTTGTAAAGGAGGAACAAGAGGAGAGAATCCTCTGTGTTCCTTGTTGTCACTGGAAAGTCCAGGGTTAAGCAGAAAGCGCAACACGGGGTGAGCGACTAAGTTTTAGAGGGATATCTTGAATCGTGGTGTCTGCAAGTGTTTCTTGATGGTTGCTTTGGTCTGAGATGCAGACATGGGGTTGTATTCAGGAAAAAGTAGGTTTTGTTGCTTTTCCCTCCCAGGGATGTCTGTCTGCTGGCAGGCAACTGAATTGCACGCAACAGCAGAGTTCAAAGCAGCCAGAATCCACGCGTCCATCTGAAGACTTTAAAACTAATTCCCTGTCCAGCCAGACACAAGTTCAACTGGAGTAGTGAATCTCTCCATTTTTGTGTCTCTTCTTTTTTTTTAAAGTACATACTGGTATATATTCATCTTACAAGCTGCTGCGGGGATGGATTGCTCCTTCCTCTTGTCTGGGTAACTTGTTTATTCTGAAATAGTATATTACATTTTAAAAGTTTCTTTAAAAGTGTAATGGCATCCTTCTGTGGTGTCTGAGCATCTGCCGTAAATGCCTGCATGAACTGAGCCCCCAGTGGAGACTAAAGACAAGAAAGTCTTGCTTAGCTCTTGAGAATCAACTTGCTGGTTTTTAATTTACTTTTTTCTTCCTGCAACAGTGAGAGCCTTAAACAGTAATTTTGAGGCAGAGCTTGAAGTCCAGGTCTTCTGAAGGAGACCAGAAATTGCCAGCTTATGTTCGCTCAACATATAGGGCGCTGTGCCAGATTCACTGCTGGTGCGAGCAGCTGTAACTTTGCCAGCTTCAATGAAAATATGCATTTTTAACAGTCCATAAGCACGTTAGACACATACCTTTGTCTATCCACAATTAGTTTTGTTGCTTACGTAGCATGAGGCTTTCTGTAGTACATAATCCAATACCTAAATATAGTAATTCCAATGCACTTGAGATCAATTAGATTTGTACTCTTAAACTGAGTTTTGTCTGTAAAGATAATGTTATATTGCTGAAGGGATTTGGTATTTGAAGTGTCTGAACAACTCTAAGTGGCTCTTGGGCATTATAATTTTTATTTAGCTGCTTTTAGCCCAATCGCTAATCAAATTAAAACCTACCATGACTGGTGTGTAACTTGGAGCAGATGGTGGAGCATATTTAGCTGATAGCATGTAATTTGTTGGCGAGTTAGGTGCTAAGGTGGTGCTTTTGTTACCAACGAAGAATGCGTCTTTTTCTGAACATTGAGAAGTAGGTTAAGGGGGTTTGGGGGACAAAAAGACATAGGTGGCAGGTGGAGTAGCTAGTGGTAGCCCTACGAAGATGGGCAAAGATAGCTCTGGAGTCTTTACACCGTGAAGGCGCTTTGCTTTGAAGGAAATTGCTTTATTTGGTCTTGTTAAATAACGAACCTGTAAGAATAATACTACTGGTTCTGTGTAGGGAGGAGGGGAAGGGTTTGAAAGGGTTTCCCTCTAAGCGATTATTCCAGAACGTACCCGCCGATCAGACCACCGACGGGAGAATGCCTCGTTCGGCAGTGCTATGATCCAAAACGTCATTTGTTTCCCATTTAAGACACCACGCACATTGAGAAAACCCAAGCTATTCTTTGTGCAACTCATAATTCTCTCCATGTTGGTGTTTTCAATTCAGACCCACTGTATGAGGTAACGAACAGGAAGGTGGGCAGTTTTCTGTTTTGTTTCATGTAAAAATGGTACATTTAGAAACGTTAGGGGCCTAGCTAAAAAGAGAAGGCAGAAAATAATGGTTCAATGGGAGTGCTTAGTGCTCAACTGTTCAGTCGTGCTGCAAGGGCACAAATCAACAGCAATATCAGCTAAGGGAGAGAGTTCATCTTGGTTCTTTATTTCCAGGACTGAATGAGATCCTAATCAGTCTCAGGAAATGTCTGCCCTTTACTCTTAGAAACTTGTAAGAGTCTGTCAACTTGGTTTAAATAATTGCATGAGTTATATAGTGTGCTGTTAGATACACTCTTACACTTCTCTAGATCTTTGAGTTGAAGTGTACTTTCCGTCAATTCTAAGCGCCAGCAAATTGATTCATGTCATAAAAGACTAGAAATGGCTCTCATTCTTGAGCAGAACTTGTTCCTTCGATGTCCGTTTTCTACAGAGCTAGATGGTGCTGAGGAAGCTAGAGGAGAGTGGCATAACATTTTAAATTTTTTTGTTTGTTTAATTTAGTGGAATGTTATTTTTGGTTGTCAGACTATGTGGATTCCAAGGGGAAAATGGAACGGAGCCAATTCTGTGATGAAACAAGATCGTAGAAGAGAACACGGCTACTCTGCGCTACGGTGCAAGACGTCACCGGAGCCAAAAGAGACAAAAGTGGAGCAGATCTCAAGGCATGGTAACATCATGGGGAACTGATACCACTGAGTTCCTACTCTGTGAATTTAAATGTGCAGTGTGTGCTAGTCGTGTAGGCGCCCTAGATCATGGACTAAGAGAGAAGGGAGCTATTCCAAAGTCTGATTCATCCTGACATATTACTAAAGTAGGACAGATGATTTGCTTCCTAGAAGTGTCTCAGCTGCTTCATCAGTTATAAAAGGATGCAAGCAACTTGTGTAGACCAGCTAAAATGAGATGCCTAAAGGGTAAGATTGCCTCACCTACTTGTAGAGGCCAAGGAAGCACACTGATACTTGTTACTTTGACCCCTCGAGACTGTCTGTAATGAATTCAGCCCTTTCAGCTTGCTTGGCTCCTTGGGACTAGATGATCTCTAGAGGTCCCTTCCAACCCCTACCATTCTATGATTCTATGATGTCATTTTCTCTGGCAAATGGAAGAATCTAGAGCTGATTTGCTTCATTTGGAGTCTTGTGGTAGACTAGAGAACAGAAAATTTGTTACCAGGCAAATGCTGCCTTTCAGTATTTAGTAGTTGTCTTTACGAAGGCTGCACAGTAACTCTGGCTGCGATGGCACAATATTGCTTAGGGATTTATCTCCAGTGACAGTGCTGTGTGAAGAAGCATGTTAGTGTGCACGGTGACGCAGGCTTGTAAACTGTGCTTCCTAAATTGCTTTGATCTTGATTTCTTTGGTGATCTCAAAGCCAAGGGATGAATCTGTTCTGGAGGAGCCATTCTGTTGTGACTGATGAAGAAAACAAGCGAATGGAGGAACAAGAGAAAAGAGGTTAAACTGGACAAAGCACTTGGACTGAAATTTGAAAAATGCTTCTTTTATTTCTCTTTGCTTTACTCTAAACAAGTCTTTGATTTTTTTTTAATCTGACAGACTAACTTCAAACAAAATGAGTTTTCTTCTAGCTTGGTTCCCTTCTGCTTGGCATCTCTTTCCTGCCACACCTGCTGGTCCTTGGCAGAGAAGAACAGGCCCTCTCATTTTGCTCCCCCTTGGATCCCAGCTCTGCCTGCATGAGTGACAGCTGCTGTCTGACCGTTTGGTCGACTGATGATTGTGCATTTGTCTAAAACTGCACAATGAGGTACGGTACAAGTTAGACAATCTACAGATGCCATCCATCTGTTCCATCACTGGCTTCTTGTAGAAACGGACTTTCTTCCGCTGTCCTTGAAAGTTTCTTTTCTGGATCTCTTCTTCCACGCTGAACACAGCGAACTTTCCTTCACAGGTGGAGTTCTGCAGTGCTGGTCCTGGTCTGAGTGACTTCTCAGGCTTTTTCATATTTTAGAGCTACTCTGGCAGTCTGTTGGGATGCACCTCGTGTCTGTCTGCTTCCTGCAGGGCTTGTTTATGAGCAGCCCTCGTATGTCCTCACTACTTTCACCCTCTTATTTTCCTGGTTGTATCTTCTCGCCAATGCTTGTCAGGTCATAACAGAAATAATGTCTGCTGTCCTGCCCAGGGGAGCTGAAGAATTTGGGAATTTTTTCCCTATGCAACAATGAACAGTATTTCTAGTAATCTGTTTGCACTTGTCTGTGTTATGAACTGTGAATCACAAAACATCTTTTTGTCCTATCAAAGGACCTCTTGAGCTTCCGGATCAATTTATTTTTTATTTTATTTTTTTTTACCAATTCCCTCAGGTTAGGACTTTGAGAGTCCCTGAAGCTGAAGGCTACCACCAACATCAAGGAGAATTATTTATCTCCTTCTGAAGAAAATCCTGGGTTTGGCTGGACATGCTCTCAGATGCCCAGTCTCTCCTAGAGTGCATCCATCTGACCTGCCATTCTCTTTCGACTCTGCCTTGGGCCTACCTTACCTGGAGGCAGTTTTGATCCTCAGCACTCCCTCCCCTCTCTTCATCCCTCCTCCCAAGCCACCACACACTCTTCAGCCAAGGCATATTTGGCAGGGTAGACAGGAACTATTCCAAGAACAGGATCTTTATCAGTCAAGCAGTTGCTTGTCATCTTGTCCCCTCCTGATTCACAGGTGGCTTTGAGCTTCCCCGTCTGGCAACACAGGAGGCAACTGCTAACAGAGCCTAGTTGATTCTACTCAATAAAACAGAGGAATTTGGAATGACAGGATGAAAGATCACCTTTTTGCACTGTGGTACCCTGAAGACAGGCTTCTTATTCTGCAAAATCTTGGAANATTCACAGGTGGCTCTGAGCTTCCCCGTCTGGCAACACAGGAGGCAACTGCTAACAGAGCCTAGTTGATTCTACTCAATAAAACAGAGGAATTTGGAATGACAGGATGAAAGATCACCTTTTTGCACTGTGGTACCCTGAAGACAGGCTTCTTATTCTGCAAAATCTTGGAAATTGTGGTTGACATCAGCCTTGATGGAGTGAAATATGGGTCCTGTCCAGCCCAAGGTTGTTGAGTTTAATGTTTTATTAGTTGGTTCATGGCATCACTGTCCGTCTCCTGTACCTGTTAAGAACATGCCATAGGCTCGCCGTGCCAGTTTATCATACATGAACTTAATCTTTATTGACTTGGATTTGTCTGTAGTCTAACCTTTGCATTTGGCCAATTCAACTATGGCTGTACTTAGCTGCATGGCAAATACAGGTCTTACTGCTTGTATTCCTAGGTATATGAGAGACACAGGATAATTCAGATTGAAAGGGATCTCAGAAAGTCGTGTGGTCCACCCCCGTACTTCTAAAGCAAGGTCAGCATTGAATTCATTCTGGAAAGAACAGTGGGTTTAACAGCACTGGAAAAAAGGTGCAGAAGGCAGCTTTGCTCATTGTGTGTATCTAAGCCCTATTTTGTCAGGGGGATGTTAGCTGCTTTTTTGTGTAAGGGTTGTTCTTTGAACAGTGGAGTAAACCAGGTCTGGTTCCCTGCGGAGTGATGTCCAACAGGTTTCTCCCCCTGAAGACTCCCAAGACTCCCTTAAATCATTCTGGAGAACCCACTGTGCTATGCTGTGTCCCCCAATTTCTGCGTGGATGAGTGACTGTCTGTGTTGTGGATCCTTGTGAGGTATACGTTAACATCTTGCGTATCTCTCATATATTAACATAAGTGCTATCTGGATGCCAATTCACATGTTTTGAGTGGTCAACAGATGGGATAAACAACACACTACTGCTGAGCTCACTCTGTAGCCTTTGTCTTAGTGAGGCACTCATTTGTGTTTCTGAACTTTGCGTTGGAAGTTTTGCACAAAATTTATTGGAGCATAAATTTTTAAAATCTTCTATATCTCTGCTGCGTCTGGTTAAAATGGACTAATGGGCTAAGAAACCTGCACCCCTAGAAATTCAGACAGAGGAATGAGTTTGGATAGATCCATGGAGAGACCTTGAGCTTACATGCTGGTTTCAGTTTAGGAAAAAGCTTTAGGTATAGTCCCTAACACAGGAAATTGTGAAGTCTGTAATGGAGGTGACATGCAAGGCATCGCAAGATCTGTGCCCTAAGGGAGCAAATAATCCTTTAGCAGGTAACTGCTGAAAAGTGCCTTAACTGTTGTCATTAAATGGTATTCTAGAAAAAACACAGTCTATAGGACTACTGGTTCATGAACTGGAATAAATCACAAATCCCTCGGGTAACAACCCATCTCCAATTCTCACCAGGTTTTCCAGCTGCCAGCTAGTGTCGCCTCACTCACACCTGGTTTAAAGCTTTGGGGTTTGCTTGGCCAGATAAAAGAGACACTCAGCTCCCGATGGAAAGTCATAGAGGGTTATTCCTGTGCAGCAGTCTAAAGGTGTCGATCTGAAGTAGCTGGTTCCCAGGCTTGAGGGCTTGATCTTTATTGCAGGGCCTTGTAGCAACACGGAGCTCAGGGTGGATTTGTCCTGCGGACACCTACCTGAATTTCTTCACGGGGACCCTCTGCTCTGTGGGTACCCTCCTGAATGATATTTGTGTTTCTCTTGACCCAGCACAAAAGACAAAGAATATTCCCCAAAAGTCAGAGGATACTGGGTTGGATACTGTGAATGAGGGGTTGGTTTGGAGAATCGGCTCATGTGGCAGTGAAAGACGTATTTTGGGGCTGCACCATGCAGAAGGGGAAGTGTTGTTAAGCTGCAGAGTAGGAGTTGTGCCCTCTAGGAAGATTCCTGTGGGAGTGGGACACTGCCGGGAACGTCTCTTCTCTCCTCCTCTTTGCCTGAGTGCAGTCCAGTGCTGTGCTTCTCTCCTGCTTTCTATCCAGATGGATGGTGAGTGAGTGAGACTTTCTTAGTCTGTGTTTCTGGTATTCAGGCTAGCTCAGGTAGTGGTTGTCTGAAGGGCAGTTTGCTTTTATACAGGAACAGAAAAATAGCTTTAAAGCATATTTAGAGTAATAAGTTTTTGGTCCAAGATGGACACTGGCCATTTTTGAAGTTCCTAGGCAAGGAAGGAAAATATGAAACACTTCCCCAGGCATTTTAGTCACTTAAGTTCCTAATTCTCCAAGGAAAGCTTTTTTTCCCCCCGCATACCTCTACGAAATTTGTTTTTTGCAGTGCGCCTGTCGTCTGAAGGTTGGAGGAGCATGGCTACTTATCTCTCTTTCGAATACACAAAGGAGGGAAGGTGCCTCGTTCGTAACCCAAGCAGAGAAACAGTTAAGCATCTTAAGCTGTGTAAGCAAAAATGAGAAAAAAGTTGCCAACAGATTTTTGACAAAAGACAGGAAAATGACAGGCTGTTTGGGGTATGCAAAAAATTTTTCCTTTCATACATATTGACAGCCAGAGGGGGGTTATTATTGAGAATATGGGTAAAGTTACTGCCAGTTTCTCCTGGTACTCATGTTTAAAAAGAAACTATGGAAACCAGGAGCTGGAATATTAATTAAGTTCAAATTTGGAATGCCTCTGCCAGGAGTGGCTGCATGAATTGAATGAAGCAGCCTGTCGGGTTGCAATTCACTATGTTGCTTGCAATTTAATAGAATGCTGAACTTTTCATAAATTAACATGTTGTTTCAATAATCTGATTAAGAGGTTATATGTTGATAAGATTAGCCTTAGCTGAGTTTTTCCCCCTTCTTGCTTAAAGAAGCAGTGTGTATTTTCTTTAATCAATATGCAGCCGTAAACTGTACCTTAGGGGCAAGGCCATTGGCTCGTTCAGATTGTGGAAGGGCAGATGAAGGCAGCGCAGCTGTGACATTTTGCACCAGCTGAGGATATGGCCCTTGTCCCCAGATTCTGATGAGCATCTGCATTATAAATATATTAAAAAATATACTGATTTTTAAAAAGATTTTGATCGACTGGGGAAGTTGATTTAATCCTATTTTATAGAACAGGAGAGCAGCGATGATACTTTGTTTACTTCTAGTTTGTCTTTTTCTTCCTTGAAACTTGACTATATTATATACCGTATGTTTAAAAATGTTATAAACGTACATGTATATGTGTGTCTAAATAAACATATACAGAGAGAGAGAAGGGGAGACACACTTATAAACAGACGCAGGAAGAAACCTTTGCTTACAGAGGATCACCTCCTAGAACCGTTGAGGTGTCTGCAATGGAAAGCCGAGTAGACTCAACACTGCAGCATCCACTTTACAAATTCAGATCCACAAAAGTATCGGGTTGTCTAAATGCCATAGTTCTGAAGAGGCTTTACCTGCCTGAATACCTTTAATAGATCTGTGCCATAACGTGTCACACCTTAGTGCTCTGCAAGCGTTAGCTGAGCCCATGGGGCTGGCTGTGAATGTACGTTGTTGTCTCTGGTAGTAGCCAAAGAAATGGAACGACAGATGGAAATGCCTTCAAACAGACTGGTCGTGTCCTTGTTCGTGTAGACAGCTAAGCTCTCTGCCTGATTCCTTGTGTATCTTCTCTTCTACGTGGGTTTAGCCGCACTCGAGTCCCACAGCTGGTCATCTGTGTCCAGCTCTCCGTATAACCTGCGTGTGCAGGTACATCAGTTGGCACGACGGTTGTTCAGTAGAAATAACCAAAAGCCCAAGAATGACCTGAGTTTTACATCAAATAAGGAAAACCGTCTACCCATTTGCCTGAAAAATCAGGTCCGAGCGTTGAGTTAGGGACCAAACAGAGCAACCAGTTCTGTTAAGTATTCCCAGAAATTATTCCCAATTTACGACCCAATCCTGAGCTCAGTTCACTGAACTGGCACACACGTTCAACGTTTACATTTGTTGACCACTCTCCCTCTCCACTGGCCTTTTCTGACAGTGAAGGAGAGACTTTCGAAGCGGTAACTCTAGCTTTGCCGAAGCGTCTTGTAGCTCAGCCAGGGGAACGTCGGAAAAGTGGCGAGGGACAGAGTAGGAAGGCTGAGTGTTGACGGTGTTGTATGCAGGAGGACAGGCGGAGTTATCCGTGGGATGCTGCTCTGGTTTTAGGGTACAATGAAGTGCGTTCCAAGTAATTCTCTTCCAGCGCTACATGTGAAAGGCAGTGCTTCAGGAAGGCTGCCAGTTCTGTATGAGAATAGGGTAGCTGCTCTGGTTTTTAACTGCCTTACATCTTTCTGGTAAGAATGGTGACCGTGTTCAGAAAGCACTTATTAAGCCAAAAATAACCCCCCGTTTTTCCGTGAAAAGCGAGTTATAAATATGATCGCAGTCAGCAATAGATCTCAAATCTGAATTGTATGATTTGCTGAGGCTCCCCCCCTCGCCGCCCCCGCCCCAGACAGAGGTTAGCAGATGGGAAAGGTGCACTTCCCGGAGATGGGAGAAGGGAGGCAGCCTTGTTTCAAGTAATACTGTTTCTGGGCGATAATCCAAAATGCACAGTAGGCAGAAGTTAAAAGGAAGTGCTTGCTTTTAGGTTTTTAAACTATATCCCTTAATCCTGGGTGATGATTGACAATCATGATTTAGAGTACGAGGTGCCCCTTTCTAATCCGGCAAGTTTGATGTTATTTGCGTATCTAGTATGGCTTTATTCAACTAAAACTAAATGGGAGCCCGTGCAATTGATGCCACATTTCAGAGATGAGTCCTGGACTGGGAGTCTATTTACAGATTAGTGGATACACAGTATCCATAGTACTGCCCTTTTTTAATGTGTGTGTGCATGTGCGTGTGTAATTTAAAGTCTCCAAAAGGCAAATTTACAATTAAAATGTTTCTTGCTGGGTAAGAATACTAGTGGGAGGCTTTCTACCTAATTTAATTCACCGTGAAAGGAAGCAATATACAAGATTATATTAATCCTAGATTGATAATTATAGTAAAATAAGAGTACATGTTTGTATTTAATAATGATAAAAAACCTACCACTTATTGGCTTTGTATTTTTTATTATAACATGTGTGCTTGCTCTTGGTTTCAACCGAAATGCTTCTCTTCTCGCAGAAGTTTGCAGTAAGTGAATGTAAAATGAAGAGGACAAGACATGAGTATTTATTTGCCCACAGTTTGTTATTTGTAAAGGTGAGGCGACACTTATCGTCTGCGATCAGCAGCTTTTAAATGAATTTTGCTTAAAGAAAAGAAGGAATAGATCAGGATACATTAGAAATGGCAAATAGGGGAAGCACTTGAAAAAAGCTGGATATGACTTAAGCATCTAGAGCTTTGCAGCATCTTCTGCATTTTATAGGGTTTACTGTTGATCTACCAAATACAGGCCAGCTAAGATGCACGCTCTTGCTGATTGAAGCTTGGCGTGTATATTTAGCATTAATCACAAGCAGCTGTGGTGGAGGGAAACCTTCTTTCTAGCCAGCCAGATTATATTAGATTAAAATGATCCATATGTAAGGTGTTGCAATACCTACTACTGGGGCAGGAGGGAAATCACGTTATATTTGCAACTAGATTAACACAGGGATTGAGCTGACAAATAATTCTCTCGTGCTTTTTATTTTGTCAGGTGGGAGAAATAAAATGTTGCTACACCAGTGAACTGCCTCGACGAGGCATGCTTCTGTAATTGCTTTGGACGCACACGTCGGCTCCTCGAGTCGATGGAGGATCCCGACAGAGCCCGGTGCTGGAGGATACACGTATTTAAACCCCAGTTACACAAACCCGTCTGCAGGGAAGGTAGCTGCCTGTAAGCTGCAATGGGCCAATTCGTGGATGATGTCGGGTGCATCGTTTTGCACCTTGGGTGCTGGAGAAGCTGACTGTCAGCTGGCTGAGGGGGGAGCCCACTGCTGGGACAGTGCCTAGGGTAACATCAGCTGGGGAAACAGGCTGCAGTCGACCATAATCTGGTGTACCATAGATCACAAGAGTGTGCTACCATGAATGGGGCGTAAGCGTGTGCTGTGTGCTTGCAGAACTCATCTGTGAGGGCAAGGATATTTTCTTTTGTGGCTTGAGACTGTCAGTTGAAGACAATACACGATGTTTTCTGTACTGTCCTAGAGAAACAATAGCTCAATAAAATATTGTGTAGAGCTACGGAGTGGGGGACACGGGGGCCGAGCTGGATTTGCATAATGCCAGTGTAGGAATTTGGCTGCCAGTGGGGCAGGGGGAAGCAGGGGGCTATAGAATTCAGTCTCTTGATCGTGAATAGTACCAGGGGCTCCGCGCTGAACTTACTGGGATGGAGCCGTGGTGGGCCT
This sequence comes from Steatornis caripensis, assembly GCA_013398225.1. Classification (NCBI taxonomy): domain Eukaryota; kingdom Metazoa; phylum Chordata; class Aves; order Caprimulgiformes; family Steatornithidae; genus Steatornis; species Steatornis caripensis. The sequence goes on from VZSC01009691.1 coordinate 109,156, forward strand.
GGGCATGCTTCCAGCACGCTCTGTCACAGAGGAAATTCTTCTTTTCAGTAGTTTTGTCTGAGCAAAGAGGACAGGGCCAGGATCCTGATTATCTGAGACGCTTGAGGAACCCATCTATATTGTCATCTTGTTACAGGTTTTGCTTTTTTTTTAAGTTTTTTTCCATAACCTCTAATGGCATCAGATTTTGGGACACCGTTGGACCTTCTCTGAACCGGGTCTAAGGCTGTATTCTGGCGTCCATTCGTTCCTATGCCAAGAGCACCTCCTTACTACTTTTCTGGTCTCATGCATTGAATGTGAAGCTCAGAGCTGGCTCCTGCTCCTTGAGATTGAAAGCCAGTGTCTCATACACTTGCAGTGCAGTGCTGCTGCCCCGTCCTGCTCTTCTACCTTGTGAGCCAGCTGTAGCAGCTGTCTTGAGACAAGGGTCTTGGACTGTGATCAGGGCCATGGTGCTGTACTGTGGCTTGGGTCCTGTGTCCCTGCAGCATCTTATGCTCTCCCTGAGAGGCATATTGCTGGGTTCCAACTGAGCACTCAGCTTTTCCTGGTCCTCTAACCCAGCTGGTGAGATGTCATGTGTTGGGATAGAAAAGTCCTGAGAGGTCTGGTCAGTTATGAGGAAATAAGGTCCAGGTGGTGAGTACATGTGGAATACACATTTTCCATCCACGCTGAGGTGCTAGGGTAACAACAGAGCGGCCAAAGGAGCAAGGGGACTTGGTCAGAGCATACCCTGCTGCACTTTTGATGTTTTTTATTAGACCGTGATCCCTGCATGTGGGGTAGAACACCTAGGGTGGACGATTACTCCCGGCCCTCTCCTGCCTCAAGAGGAGAGATGTTTGGGCCGCAGTCTGGCGCTTCTGTTTTGTGCCTCGCCTCCGTGCTGCTGGTAACAGGCCTTCTCTTCTGCTCCTTTTCTACTGGTTGGCCAAAAGTTGACCACTTCGCCCAACAGCAGCATGCTTCCCTTTTTCTGCCTTTTGTTTGTACTGTGCCCCGTCTCTCATTGTCAGTCCGCTTCCTTCATGAGTCTGCTTCTCAGCTTATTTTCCATTTTCCACCTGGCTTGTGTCACTTCAGACCTGGTGGCATAAGACATTTGAGTCCTAGCACGCTCAAAGAGCTCTATCTGCAGACGTATTATTGTGCTCTTTCTAACGTGGCGTCTGTATTATGTATTTGAAGAACATAGTAGGGTCTGAGGGTTGTCTTTATGCTTGCAGAATGGTTATGGTCTCCAACCAAATCCGATGGGTGATAATACCTAGTGGTTTATTTTAGCTGTAGTGTTCTATACACTAATGCATTTAGTTGATGTGACAAAAATGCCTGGCTTGTGAGGCTTTCAGAGGAGGACTTACTTGGAAGTTAATCAGTGTGTACTGTTATGTCTATCAGAAATATTCTGACCTTCCTCCTGCCTGGTCCTGTTAAATATGGCACCATTGGACCATGTCTGGTGCTTCAGGCCATTTACATGTGAAAAATGCAGGGAATACTTCGGTTTATACAAAGATTTGGATGTCTGTCACTTTTTCCAGGCAGCGACTCCATTTTCGATAGGATCTCAGGCTGCATCTGCAGCATATTGCTGCAGGATCGTTGTTCAGTAGCAATGCTTCAGCTGGAGGCAAAGCAGGGCAGGGACTTTGAAGAACTCTCAGTAAGTCAGGAGTGGAAAGATCTGAAAGACATCGTGGTTTGGACTCCTGATTCTGCTTAGGAATCACAGAATCACAGAATGGTAGGAGTTGGAAGGGCCCTCTGGAGATCCCCCAGCCC
>VZSC01009693.1:0-51917 GCA_013398225.1 Steatornis caripensis
CTTCAGAGAGGTAATTGAGCACACAGGTTTCCCTGGGGGGATGTGCAAGAGGATCCACTATAACCTTACACACCCTTGAGGTGTTTGGCCTTCTGGTTCTCATCTTAGGAGGCAGATAAGGAACATTTGTCACTGCTCTGATTGGCCTGGCTTATTCCCCAGCTGGCTGCAATGGCATGAGTATTGCCATTTTGGAACCCACCCCACCGAGTCCTTCAGTTTAAAGCCCACCTCACCAAGTTTACCAGCCTGTTGCTGAATATTCCCTTGCCTTTTCTAGACAGGTGGAACTCCTCCTTCCCTAACAGGTTAAAGTTGTTAAAGAATGTCCTTTTATCATAAGAGACAAAACCCTTGCAACAGCACCAGCCATATAGTCAGAAGTTGATGTTCATTATCCGTCTATTCCTGGTTTGCCCTTAGCCTTAACTGGTAAAATGGAGAAGATAACTTGGGCACCAATGTTTTTCACTCACACTTCCAGGGCTTTGTAGTCTTCCTTGATTCTGTCCAGGTTCCAGTGTGCAGTGTCATTCGTACCCACGTGAAAGAGTAGCAGTGGATAAAAGTCTGTGCTCTTAACAAGTTGTGGCACTGTCTCAGCAATGTTTGTTATCTTAGCTCCCGGAAGGCACCATACCTTTCTCGACTCCCTGTCAGTTCGGCAGATGGGTGCCTCAGTGCCTTTTAACAGAGAGTCACCCATTGTGAGCACTTCTTGTTTCTTTTTACAGCATCCACTGTGTGATGGTACAGGCACTCCTTGCAGCCCTTGTTCGTGGGTGTCTATAGGTGTTAAATCTTCATATCTGGTTTTGGTTGTGATGCTGGAGGGTGGAGACTGAAGTGAGGTCCTGCTTTTGTGGGTCACTGAGGTCCAAGGTGCCTCATTCACAGCCATGTCCTCTACAGCAACATGGTTCTGGAGCCACCTGTCTATTTCCATCTCAGCTCCACTAATAGTATGGAGCCTCTTGACTGTCTCCTGCAACTTGGCCACCTGGCGTAACAGATCGTCAGCCTGTGCACACCTTGTGCAGGTACTTACGTTTTCACCACGAGAAGGGTCTGGGCACTCCCTGCAACACACCACCTGTACTGAAGGCTCTTTCATTACAAGTTAAGTCTGGGTGGAGGCATCAACCGTTGCAGGGGCTTTCTCTGTAGGAGCACTGGTTTTGGCTTTGAGACGAGTGCTCACCATTTTGTCAGAGACTTCTGTGGGCTGTGTGCCTGCAAGTGGATTGCAGGGCCCTCCTCCCCGTGCAAACTGCTGCGCCATGCCCTGTTTGCCCACCGTGTTCGCCGTGCTCCCTAGGGCCATTTAAATCTCCTGTTACTGCTCCTGGCAATGCCCAAGCCTTGTCAGTGCCTTGTCAGCCTCTGTCCTTCCTCAGGCTTCCCTTGCTCCAGGAACCCACATGCCCGCCTCGATCTAGTGCTGAGCCACCGAGCTTAGCATTGTCACTGAGGCGTGCTTCACCAACTGAGGCACGAATCAAATCATCCAGGTGGGGTCTGTCTCCGTGCATAGCACCTGTTATGATTTCCCAAGAAATATACACAGAAACAGAAATCACAAGAAAATATTCATGAAACCAGAATCAGCTCAGGGGAAAAAAAGAAAGAACAAAGCAAGCCCAAAACCCCATAAAACCAAAACACCCACCCTTCAACACACAATTAAATGGGATACTTTCTACTCCGCTCTTAAGAACATGAGCTTCTACCTTCACTCCGCCTGATGAAGTTCTACTGTCAGGACACTGAGTTTATGTTTTCATTGCCAGAAAAAAGTTGACTATTTGACACCAAGACAACTAACCCGATTTAGCTAGAACATATTGTAAGAAAAACAGCTATATAGATATCATCTTAACATAGGTGGCTGAGGTCAACTGTAGTTGAGAGGACAACGTACTAATTTCACCTAATTATGTCAAGGTAAGGACTGCTTGACTCCAGCTAGGATTTTGCCACAAAGCAGCTACCTAGAATTGATTATCACACCACAAAAGCACACGATTGTGGAGAAATTAGTATATATCATCATTGCACAAACAGATCGTAGAGAGTTCATACAGGCCTATGCTAAGAGAAATTATATCCAAGATGGGCAGAAAACTTTCCTGGCAGATGGAGGAACTGCAAATAGTAAATAGCTTGGGGTACTCTCTCATACATCTCATCAGCTGGCCAAGATACTACAGGTGAGAGGAGTGGGCTGCTCCTCTTCTGAGGCAGAAACGCTAGAGATCTATGTGTGGCTCTGTGAGGGAGAAAAGAAAGGGAATAAGCAAAGAGAGTTTCCTGTGCTCCTCTAGCCAGTCACACGTGAAGTCAAGCAGAAATTAACACGTATTTATTAAGTTCCATGGATGTGATCGAGGCTTAATGAAATTAAAAACTATCAGCAAATCTCACCACTTCTGTGGCTTGATACCACTTCTTTCCACTAATGCACACAGAGAGTTTTACGACTAACCCACTGTTAAAAACACCACTGCCTACTTTCCAGCGTATTATCACATAGCCTCTAATCTGTACCAAATCACACAAACATTCAACAGCTAGAATACGATATTGTGTTGTTTCTGTTTCAGAATATTTTTCTTTGTTTTTTAAAGCATCCCACAAGAATCTCTGTTTGCATTTCCTCTAAACCGTGTTCGATCTTCATCCCAGGATGCCTCAATGTCTATTCTAATGAGCATAATGACAGTAGAGCTGAGTGAGAAACATCCTGTTGAATCCAGAACATTCAGAAATAGGATTGCTTGGGAGTGTGGATACCAAATTAGGTGGCTGATGCAAAAATATCATCCAGGTAAGCAAGGCCTCTCTTACACAGAAAACAACCATATGGTTACTGTGCAAATGGTGTCATACAGATTCAATACTCCCCAAGAATCTCTCAGTTACACAATACACTTAGTTGCTTTCTTTTTCACTTCATTTATTTTGTTTTAAAATAAACACCCTTACACTTAGTGCACAGAACCTTATATTATGGTTTTCACATGTCACAAACATTCCCTCGAAGAGCCCACTGCCAGCTTTTCAAAGGGATGTAGTTAGTGCAAACAAGAAAGAGAAGGCAGGACAAGATTGAACAAGATCATTTGGTTTCTGCTGTCAAGCAAGCACATGGAGGTTCGATCAGAAATGAGGGTTTCATTTCTAGAGACCCACCTCTTGTTGGCTTTATAGAAGCAATAAGTGTTAAGAAGGAATATCAATGACAAAAGGACAACGACTTATCAAGTTCAACTTGAAAAGATAGCCTCCAAACATAAGACAAGACAGAAAAAGGCACGACTATGTTTATGGAGGAGTGGGAAAACTGGAGTAAAGACAGAATTATAAGTAATCAGGCTGGAGATTTGGGCAAATATGGACTTACATAGGGCCTTAAGGGAAAGGACAAGATCTGAAATTCTAGAGCATGGTAATAAAAGCAGAAAAAAACCTTCACTTCCACGTTGTCAGTGGACTCGTACAGCATGGGCAAAGATACCAAGAAAGTCAAAAGACGGGAGCTTGTAGTAATTAAAAGGGGCTGGAGGGGTTATTTGAGCTCCGGTTCCTGGCTGATAAAGACAGAAAGCTAGTTCTTCAATGGAAAGCAAAAGAAGAACCATCAAGATGGGAGCCTGACACAGGTGGGAATAAAACAAGCATGTATTAGCACTACTGTGTTACCTTTCTGGGTGACGGGAGTAGTAGCCATTTTGTATTGTGAGGGATGAAGAAAGGTTGTGGGAGGGAAAGCAATTGTTCTGTGTGTGCAAGATTTAGTAGTGGAACACCTACCCTGCCCTAGCTGTGCCTCAGGATGGGACACCTTCAGGTCTGAGATGTCATGAAGTGCCCTTGCAGTGATTCTTCCACTAACATCTGAATGTGTTGGTGCAATGACACTCAGGAAAGCCCAGGCAAATTCAAGCATTGTGATACACTAAATAAATAGCATAAGGTACTCTCTTAGCACTCATAGCAGTGCCTTGATATTGTTACCACATTATCTCAAGCATGTATTTCACCATGCAGTCTCTAGCTTTCATTAAACCTAAAAAGGAAAACAAGCCCCACTTAAACTGCCTGTCTCATGAAAGGAGAAAGTGAAGAAGGCAATGAATGAAGAAACCTTTATAACTTTGAAAATGCACGAACCACCATAAATCCTTCACTGCCTTGTCTCTTGCCTTATTTCTTCATTTGCAAAGGTCAGCTCTTTTAGAAGCTAAGACACTGAAACAAAGGTAATGGCTGGCTTCAACAGAACAGGGACGTTGTAAGTCCCACTGTGATTTTGATTCTTCCACACACTAAGGAGTTGAAAGCTTTTTGAGAAATTCTCCACAACAAAAGAGCAATCACTAATAGCAGAAGAACAGAGATCTCTTTTTCCAGCCCTAAAGGGACGTGACTGAAGAATGTCGGTATGTTCTGAGCTAATCCACAAACCACTTTTATAAACTTGTCAGTTTCATATTTTATAAAAGCTGGGTAAATAATCTACAGAGATAGTTTAGACCTTTTTCCTGCTCACTGTCTACAACTGACTGACTGCTGTTCATTTAGTACTGGGACTGTGTTTTGATTGCTTTCCCAAAGCAAGATGGCATTAGTGATCCTTGCGAATTGTTTAATTGATTTCCTTTAAGTAATCAAACTCTACTGTGGCTTTGGTGCTTCGTTACCTGTATCATACATTGTAGTTATCTTACATGGTGGCCTTGTTCTCTTATTTTATGGCTTAACTATTATAAATTACTGCTATAGTGTATCTGTTTATAATTTGACAGTCCCCATGCTCTCTCACAGATATCTATCTCCTGCATAATGACTCACACAGGCTTAGTCATGTTGATACAAGACCAAATATGTATCCTAAGAAGCTTTACTATCAAGTGCGCAAGGGTGAACTTGGTTCTTTGGTCTCCAGCACATTAGGGTCAAAAGATCATTCTTTCAGCTTCTGTCTGTAGCCAATATGAGTCTAGAGTACGAGGCTGAGGTTTGTCAGAATAAGCATCTCGGGCAACAGTTTAGCTTTCAGGTGTATCACAACGATTAAATTGGTGCTCTACAACACAGCCTACACACTAGTGAAATATCTGTCAAGAATCCTCTCAATAAATAATTTTCTCTTAAAAAAGCTGAGCCTTAAAAAAGTGTGGATGCTTTAATTTGTGGCAATTTTTGACCTTTTCAAGTCCTGGTGCTGTGGTTGTCCTAGCCCCCCAAAACAATGGAATTGTGTCATAAGAAAGGGTAACCCACAACAATCCCAAACTGAAGAAACAAACGAGTATAAATCAGTACATAAAATCAGTGTATCATTGGTATAGATGAATTACGCTTTTTCCAGCTGTTACTGTTCTTGCTGACAAAAAAATCGTGAATTAGTTTATTCCTTTTCTGCTCCATGGTAACTCAGCACCACAGAGCTCTTCCCCAACACAAGTGGGGAAAGGGAAAAAAAAAAAGGAAAAAAGGAGCCTTGTGTGGATGCATACACCTTCTTTCGTGCATGCAAATAACTAACAGATGAGTATTTGTATTTAGGATTAGAGTTTTGCATAGACAAATAGCAGATAAATGTGTGCCCTCCGTATCTAGGTTACATCCCTTAGAAATTGGGCCTAATGTTCTCTTTCAATAGGAAAAAAGATTCAAAGAAGCAGTGAGAAGAAGAGAAACGAGCTTACTTTGAATTATATCAATAATGATACACAAATGCTTGCCAGAAACACATTAATTACATTCTTGAAAAAGTTAAAAGTTCAAGAAATGTAAAATAAAGTACAAGAAATAATGAGATGTAACAAATAAGAACCAGAAATAGCTGTGTTGTAAGTCAGAGCAGTGTGCAAGCTTATTTACAAGTAAAAGGAAAAATAATCATCCTTACATTCACTTAAAAGCCTTTTCCAAACCTCCCATTAACTATATGCTGATGCATACAGCTGCCAGATTGTAATAATTCAGCCCATATTTCACAGAACTGATTCACCTCTGCTTGTGATTCTTCTCCCAAGTTGGCTAATGGAGATGGTCCAGAGGCTAGCAGAAGCCATGCTTCCCTCCCAGCAAATCGAAACTGGTCAAGACTGCACAGCTACCCAGTGTATCCTGTGGCAGAAGCAATATTCAGCCAAACTGGAGCATGAGCAACACAAACAAAATAAATATATACCATTATCAAGGCAAATACATTCAACCACAATTCTGGCTTCTGCAGTGGTCTACAGGGACCACTACACAAAACTGGAAGACTCCCAAAAGATCTGTTTAAAGACTGAACCAGCTCCACAACTGCCATTATAGGAGACATCAGAATCTCAAAGTGTTGAGGTTTTCGTTGGCTGGGATTTTTTTTGGTGGTTTCGCCTGCACTTCTTTCTCTGTGGTAATTCTGGCAATTCTTGGCGCTACAGAGAGATTGTAGGAAAAATGATCATCTTATATCAGAAACTTCAAAACTGGAAGGCAGCAAAAAAACAGCCAAAAGGAACATGTAAAAGCAAAGCTCAAGGCCAAGAACAGAATTTCAATCTGTGTCCTTGAGCACTCTGTGTCTCTTGAAGTCTTAGATCACTATAGCTGTCTCACTGAAGGACCTTCAAAGGACTCTATATTCTGCTACATGAAAGAGGTTTTAAGTCCTAGTCTTAGTTTGAGCAAGAGGAATGTCATATATATGCCTTATATTGGCAAATAAACAGAGGTGAAAAATGGTTGTAGCACAGATGTGCTTGAGAGCAAACATAGATAAATAAATGAAAGGGAAATCACTAGCAATGAGTCATCTGTAGCAAAAGGAATCCACCCATCTGCTCGTTATTCTGCAGTGCAGCTCAGTTTGTCCAGATATATCAGCCTTCTTGCTCTCTATTCACTGCAGGCGACTGACAGTATACTATTCACCTATTTTTTTTAGCAGATCCCACAATGATAGGCACTTTCAAAATAACCTCAAAATGATGGCCCCTCCCAACAGAGAAACCCACTATGGACAGATTTGCCACTGCTGAAAGTTGGGGGAAGCAAAGCAACAAAAGGACTGTCATATTAGTCAGCTGGACTGCTCAGCACACCAGAGAAAAGGGGTGTATAAAGATTTTATGCAAGAAAATTGTATTATTTGCAGTTCATTAATTTTTGATTTTCCTATTTAAAATTTTTCAGTAGCTCAATTCAGAATGATTAATCAATACATCAAGAGTCCTAGGCCTACTAATTTCAAGAGCAAAATTATCATTTAGTTTTACTGGATTCCTGTTTCCTCTTCACTGTGAAAGGGAGGACCTCAAAGAATATTACATATTTGGCAAACCTCAGCCTTTGGCAAATAAGTACGAACAAGTAGTCTTGCAGTTCCCAAACAATTTATGAAGATCTGCATTAAGTGAAATACATAATTCAGTTTTCATTACTCCCAGTACAAACCACTTTATGAACCCTGGTAAAGATACACAGAGAGCACATGCCAAAACACAGTTAGTAGATCAAACCTGGGCTAGGGTGAAGCGAACTGACCTTCACTCCCACTCTCAAATGCTCTCGTGCTATTGAATGTGAGAAGTGTTCTATCAGCATCTACCCTTCTCTTCTCATATTCTCCCTGAGGCTTGAGCCTCAGCTTACCTGTGTAGCTGAGGCCATATTTAGAACAGTGCTACGGAGAAGAGAAGGGATGCAGTCTCACACTATGTGACTTCAGGAGATCTGCTGGCTCCCACCATCAGAGCCTGACAGCTTGACATTTCCCAGTGGCTCGATGGCTGAAGAGCACAATTCTTGCTCTTCCCCCGACCCCCTGCATGAACCAAAGTGAGCTTATCTGATAAAGCTGACAAGCTCAAAGGAGCCAGATCAGAGCCTGAAGAGTGTTTTTAGTAGCTCTAACGTTCCTCACTTTTCACTAGGGGGTTTCACAGACCACCAGGAATGGTGCAGCATTTCTTGCTCTAAGGAGACCTTAGTTAATAGTTTTCCCCTATTCCTTATTCCCAGTCCTCAGCACCACAGGGGTATCAGTGGTTTTATTGGAAACTGAGACCAAATCCTTTTTTTTACAGATGTACCTTAGCTGTTGCCTAGAGCCCATGGGCATCAGTCAGCTATGGGCTCGGTCATGGAGGAGGCAGTGCCACCCATATCCCCACTGGCATCAGAGGGATCAAAACCAATGGGGTTTCTGGGGATCACAGATGAAGGATGAGGATCAACAGAAGTGCTTCTCCCAGATTAGGCAGTAATCTTTAATGCTACTGCTACTTACAGATGTGAACATTTGGATCTACATACTCTGTGACCTTCTTCTCTGTTCCAAATACAACAAGGAAAATTCTAAAACAAATATATCCAACAACTATTTATTTGGACATTTTAAGTCCTTTTTCAGCCCTTCTTGAGCCCTTTGGGTTGGTTCTCTGAAAATGTTTGAGTCACCTTGTTTCTCCGACTGAAGGCTTTGGAGAAATTTTAAAAATCCAAGAAAGCGTGCTCCTGGCAATCAAGCCTCAGCTTCACCCACACATATTTGTGCCAGAGTGCTTGCATGTTTGTCTAAACAAGGAGCAGAAAAACCATTATAAAATGTTTCTGATCAATAGCCTGTAGGCACAGAGCTCGTAGGCACAGAGCTCAAACACTGAATATTCACCATCAATTGATAGAGTAAACATCCAAAAACATTTGCTGAAAAAACTCAAAAACCTGTGTAAACCACAGTCTGCTGACACACATGCTGCTAATGCTAAAAGGAACATTCTTCTAAATGCTATTCTTTGCAAATTATTCATTCCTTTCCAACTATAAGTTGCTTAAATCTTCCTGTAAATTACAGAAATGTTCTGGATTCAATATTTCTTTTCAGATCATGAAAGAAAAGCCTAGTTAGAAGACAATTATGAATATATAGATCCAAAATGGAGGGGGGGGGGCATTTGGGAAAACTTTGACATTTGGACTGTCACTTTTTAAAATCAACCAGATATGGCAGGAATCAACAGATCTGTGCTATTCACACAAGCACAGCAAGGGCCATAGAAGGAATGATGTACAACTGTATTTGTGTATTTTCCTATGCAAGCAAGATGCCTTCTCAGAATTTTAACCCAGGAGGTGGAAACTTACTTTGCAAACAATATATTACGCACAATTTATTTTTACTGTATTTCTGAAAAAACATGTGAAAATTCATATGTAGATAATGCAACACCACATTTCACTTGCAACACTTACAATGTGGGTATGAAGACTTTCAGAGAGACAGTCATCTTGCAAGTAAACAATTTACTCATTTTTTTCAATATATTTTAAAAAACCCAGCATTTTACACTTCAGCACTACAGTCTCTAGGGACATAAAGATGATTTAGCAGTACCTGGATAGTATTCAGCTGTATACACTCCTCTGTACTTCTTTAGTTTGCTGAGCCATAGACTGTGGTGCACTGTTTACAGTTTGCACTGTTATGACTCCATCCAGATGACAGTCTCAAAGTATTTTTGAAACATGAACAAATTAATCCTCGCCAACTGAGGCAAGGAGAGGTTCAATGACTTCCTCAGGGACAGAAAAAACAGCCCTGATTCAACTCTCAGGCTGCAGTCTGGCACATAGCAAACTACTAGAGTCCAAAAGCTCACTACAAGTTTTCAACAACATTCCTTTTACAGCCCTGATCTTGCTAAGGTGATGCAAACAAATGAAAGCGTTCTAGCTGCAGAAATGAACTAGTTCATAAGTCGTACAACTGGGCCAGGAGTCAGTTCTCTCTCACCAGATTTTCTGATTTCTGGAAATTAGTTGGGGCACCAGAAGAATCTGTCATCCCAAGCTAAATATCACAGATAAAAATGAACAGCAAGCATCACCACGTTGTCACGTCATTGCCCAACTAATACCAAAAAGACCAAAATTAAATTACAGAGAAAGAGCTAACAGCCTGGCAGTAGGAACAGCAAATACTCTTATTAGAGATGTGGCATACAAACCTCAGCCATCATTTCTTCTTTTAAGCTAAATGGACAGCTAGAAGACCTAAGGTTTAACACCAATAATACAGATCAAAACTGTACAAAGACACGCTACTCTTTCAGAGAAAGCATATTCTTTTCTCCCCTTCTCTCCGAAGAATTTTAAAATGCATTTGAAGGAAAGAGGCATTGATAAGCACATTGAAAACAAGGCAGAACTTTTTTTCCCTGTGTACTTTTTAAAGCCCCACTTTGATCATGTGGGCAGAAGGGAAGAACATAACTGTGCAATGAAATATAGTATTAGCTGTCCAGACAATAACTAATGGAGTTATTGCAGGACTAGGGAAACCATCAGTTCTCAGAGTGCTTTCATTTATTAGTTTGTTTTCAGCCATTTGTTGCAAAGGCATGTTATTCAAACAATAAAATATGGAAAACAGATTGAAGGACATGCAGCTAAAAGGTAATATGAACTAAAGGAGGTAATAGTAACTTAACTGTTCTCAAGTATCCATTGCTTCAGTACACACCTCGTTCTTCAGTGCTGCACTGCAGCGAAAATACAGTAATTTGCTTTTTATCTCTGAGCTCTGTATTCCCCCTGATTTTTTTAATAAGGAAAGATTAATTTTATCAAGGAATGCCAATCTCTTCCGACTTGCAGAGATTATAAGGAGTGTTGGTATGCACAGTGCATCTTGAAAGATTCTCTCTTCTGCACAGATGATAGACCAGAGTATCAAAGTTTCTGATTCACCTCTTAGCTGAAATTGTTTTCATCACTATGTTTAAAACCTTTAAGCTTCAAGGCTTGATCAAGCATTAACACACCACTAAAGCAGGAGCCCTGGTGCTTGAGAACAAACACTGGAGTGAATGATGTGGTGTAAAGGATCATACTGGAGATTTCAACAGAAACCGAACATATCTGCCTCATTACATATTGAAACTACCTCTTCCCACTTAGTTGCTTTTATCTATTTCCATATACGCAACATGTTTATAAGACAATGTAGGGATACGCTCCCAGGTCAGAAAACAGATGTAACTATTAACTTGAATGCAATTGGATAATATACACAAACTGAGGATATGACCTCTGTTTTTTCAGTGAAGTGACACAAGTCTCTCCAAATGAAAGAACACAATGTCTTGAGGTGATAGTTTGCTTAGCAGCAGGAAGCCAATTAAAACAGATTCAAAAGGTCAAATTATGCAACTATTTCTGATCTGACACTGAAATCAGCAGAATTATTTGCATAGACAGATAAAGTGTGCTTTGCAATGATGTAAGATCAGAACCCATGCTCTTTCTAAAGTATAATTCCAGTCCTTCCCTAGTTACATGTTTATTACATTACTAGAAGACTATTTTAAATCAATCATGTTAATTTTAATTAACTTAATTAAAGTTTTTGATTAATTTAATGCCTATGTAAAATCAGAATCAGACCCCCACCCTGTAGACAGTGAACTCAGTGTTTTACTTCATGTGAGGAGAAATTAAAAGCAGAGTTGAAATATTCCTCTCTAAGGCAGGTTCTGCTAAGGATGCTTAAAAATACAGAGCAGCAATGAACACTGCAGAGAAGCAAGAGTCCATCACTTAAAGCCAACTGCACTGCACCCCTCATTCTCAAAAAAAAGGTTCCACAAAATCTGAATGCGTAAGGATTTCGAGCCTGAGCTGGCCAGTTGCTACATAGCTCACCCAGACAGTATTTATATAGGGGACTAATGCCTTGCTAATACACTGGCCACACTTCAGTGGCATTCCTCAAAGAGCTTTTGTAGCAGGAATTGGAGGTAAAACACTACTTATTTGAAAAATTTGCTTTGGTTCTCATAAAACCAACTTTTGCATACTTTTCCCTTCTTAAAAGGCATACCTTGTTATCACGTACCACCTCTTCCATTGCATCTACAGTGGCTTTCAGTTTCTCACCTAACATGACAGCAGACCCAACACTTTGCAGTGTGCAGTGACAACAGCAACAGCCCTGTAAGCATGAGATGAGGTAGCATGAAGAGCATCACCAAAAGCAGAAAGGGCTGAGGTAGCAAGTCATATCTTAGTGCCCCAGCCACTGTCTTTTTAGGTTGCTAAACAATGCATCTCTCTATAATGAGATTCTGATTTCATCACATTAGTGTTGGTTTGAAACATCTGCACCGTGACCAATGAAGTTGATTTATATTTAACAAGCTCAAGATTCAGTCTCCATCGTTACTTGTAGTGTGGTCATACCAATTCCCTGTCACGACGGACCTCCATGCCACCAAAGAGCAAGAGCACTGAAAAGGCTTGCTAGAACTTTCAAGAAATGTGCTTTAAACTGTGATGCAAGATTTGGCCTTTTAGACTTTCCTTTTTCTGAATACACATGGTCCTTTATTATTGCTTTATATACCTGACTCATTCCGAACCTCATTTATGGCACCTTAGCGTTATGCTCCTCCAACTATATGGAAGAGTCAGAATTAAAGACACAAATAATTATGCAAGAAAAAGGGTGACAGAGGCAGGCACAACACTCACTCTTAAAGTGCTAGCTTGTGCCCAACACATTGTGCCAGATGCCCGGATCATTTTTTCTATGATATTGCCAACTGTCTTCAACATTTGTTCAGGATATTCAGTGACAGTGGGTTAAAGCCAAGGGAAAAGAAAAGCAGATCATGTACGTTAACTGGGATATCTAACGTTTTTCAGGACAGCAATCGCAGCTCGCTACAGCGAGCTGAACACATGCTAATGTGCCACGGTGCATTACAGTCAGGAGAAAAGGTCAGGCTTAACAGTGGGCTGCAGAACTCACTGCAAACTGAGCAGCTATTTAATCACCACAATGAGGCCAAGAACATTATCCACGGGCAATCATATTATTTCTCAAATACACTTGGACATGTTAAAACAATATTCCAGCAGAATGAGAAGCTATTTGTGCCACTGTGGGATGCTTTGAAGTTACGACCATCAATTTTGTGGATTTGTGTCAAATGTGCAGTGCATTAGAAGATATGACTGATACCCTCTTCGAGTTTTCCCATTAAATGAATCCCTGTGACAAAGTACTTCAATGAAGACATGCTGAAAATATTTGGGCAACTATTTCACGCAAGTGTGCTAAAGATCTCATGTTAATTACATGATTGAAAAAGGCACTAGGCAAAGCAGAATAAAATTATTTTACCCAGCAGCTGTTATTTCACAGGAAAAAATTATAATGCAGCAGGTCAAAGAGCAGCTAAGTGAAAGTATTACAGTGAATAAAAATCTTTAACACATTCTCAAACATTTTTATATAATTTCCTTTTTCTGGGTTTAGGGGCAGTAGGTACCTACAAACATGTTTATCTTATGCATAAGTATAGGGGTAGTTTTATTAGTAGCAGAGATTAGTATTCACAAAAATTTCTACAATGAGATGTGATAAAGGTCTTTAGTCAAATAAATTGACTTAATACAATAAGAGAATGTCAACATAATTCTTAATATCTTCTAACTCGTTTGTCTTAAAGAGTATAAATACGCCGATGTACTCTCATCAAAAAGGCAGACATTAATTCTTAGCCTGGTCATTATTATAACCACAGTCACATGAGCAGATCAAAAGCAAATGTTGCTTAATGTGTACTACTGCCATAAAGGTATGGAAACTGGGCAAATTCTACCAGGGATGGAGCCAAGTAAGATTAACTGAGAAAAATCAGATAATATTCCACATTTCAGATTACTGCTTCCTCCGTTACACCCTGTTCTTTCCTTACAACCTCCTGTATTCATTATTAAGAAGCTCAATCTCTTCCTTCTCTTCGTCCCTGAACACTGCCCCAATTCATTCTCAGGTTCCAATTAGGATTTAGCTGCAGACGACAGATCAGCTGGAGACAGTCAGAAGAGGTGGGGGTCTTGCTGGAAACACCGGCCTCTGTGTATGAGCTTTCAAAGCCTCAGCATCATGTTTCCATGCCAACAGACAGCACATGAAGGCTACTGAAGAAGCAGTCATTGTGAAGAAAAGGTATTATTAATTTTACTTCACCTGCCTTCTGGAAGGATCATTACAGGGACAATGAACATTTACACATAAGTAAAAATGATTCAGAAAGAAAAATGGAAGCTTTCACCTTACTCTCCACAACATCTGCGTACAACTTCCAGACAGCTTCACTTTCCAGAGCGCTTAAGAGAATCAGGCATTCAAGGTAATTTGCTTCAACATCAGTCTGTTCCCAGTGTTTGCTATACCCAGGTCAGGACCTAGCCTGTTCTGTGGTTAAACTGCTCAAGTCTACCTCTGGCCTTTGGTTCTCCTGACCCTGGATTTCAAAACCGTGCTCCTCAGGTAACAGCATGACCGCAGGGTGCTCTGTACCCTTAGAGAGTGCTGGCCTCAGGCCAATGCCTTTTCTGTTTCTTAATTTTAGGGTTATCACAAGCTGCTGTTGCGAGTGTCCTCTGCTCCCTTGCCAAGTGCATTTGGCTCTGACCACATTAAAGGATCATACAGTCACCAGAAGTGGGACTGAAATAGCAGGCTGAAATGTAATGACAGGTACAGCTACATTGGTAAGTAAATATCTACCTCACATATCCAAAACTGGTCCTCTGCAGTGTCCAGCACAGGATGGAGCACACACCCCTTGATGTACCAGCTAAGATTTGCTAAACAGCCTGGTACCCTGAAACAGCATTTTCTAAAGCTTCATGGCCTGTCCAGCCTCATGAGTCTTTCTGTTCACAGGGCTGGCTCTTAGCCCTGTCTAAATATCCTTATTCCCTTATTATTTACATCAGTGAACTGGGCCTTGATTATCCCACATCTCTGGAGCCTGCCTGCTGAGTCTCATTCTGGTCTGAGACTGAGATGCACTTGCATGCCTAGGCAACACACGCAAAGCAAAACGTATTCTGAGATAGAAATGAAAGTCTTAAAATGCACCTTGGGAGGAGTTTGGAGTTACATGTTCAAAAGCAGGGTTCACCAAAAAAAATATGGCTAATATCTTGGGTAGCATGCATTTTAAAATGCTCATGCATTTTATTCAATCACTTATTCACAGATCTGCAGTTAGCAGCTTCCATACCAAAGACACCCACCCCTCCGACATTCCTTTGGGTGCTGCTCACAACAGAAACAGTGAGAAGGCCACCACCACTTTGTTTGTAGTCACATGAAGATGACGGAGTAGGAGGCAGAAGCGGCAGTAGCTGGTAAGACTTGAAAGCTGTCTCCCTGCTTCTTTTCCACAGCGATACCCGGGGCACATCACTCTGCTTTTGCAGTGCCTCTGCTCCTTAAATCACACAAACAGCCAAGAGAGGGAGAACCTGCCACCTTCATGACTGAGCTACACGGACCTGAACCCTTTGGCTCACTGCTGCCTGGCTCCATGAATTTGTGCCATAGCTGCCCAGTGACGCCAGCTCAGCAGGACGTGTGGTAGGAGGAAGGAATGCAACTCCTTAGCCTCACTCCTAGGCAGGTGAGTGGGTTATTCTTTGGGGAGATGCGTATACGATCCCTCTCACACTGAGGAAGGACTTGTATCTGAGGTTCCCTACTTTCTGTGCAGCTGCACTTGCTGTTCAGCCACTACAGAAAAATTGGGTGGTAGCACCTCATAAGATGTGGATCAGAGCCACTAACCATCCTTATCTACAGTGATGGTGGCAATGAAGCCATCCCACCTNCTGTGCAGCTGTACTTGCTGTTCAGCCACTACAGAAAAATTGGGTGGTAGCACCTCATAAGATGTGGATCAGAGCCACTAACCATCCTTATCTACAGTGATGGTGGCAATGAAGCCATCCCACCTCTTCAGAAGGCCTTGACGGATGGCCAGGAAGTCACCAAAGTTTGAGACAAACTAAATTTCAGATTCACCTCACTTTCTGCTGGTTTAGGATTGGTGTCTCCCCACCACCCTCCGCTCCTTCCTCTTCTCAAGTGCCATGAGCTTACTGTAAACTTCATCCTAATCAGGCAACCCTCTCCCCTCTGTTCACTCCATAAAATCTGTTTGGCACAATGACACAAAAACCTAACACCCAAGATGCGGTTGTGCAATGCATAGTGCTGCTAGCACTTTCTTTGGAAACAGAGCTGAAGAATTTTGAAAAAATGAGATCTGTGTCTTCTCATAAAACCTTACAACACATTTTACTTATGGACTGTACATTTGTGATAAGCTAAGGAAGATTATACAGAGTATAAAGAGTGACACTGTGAAAGAGACTATACACTGGTTGTACAGTACACACTTACCCAGTTATCCACTGAGACAGTACATCTATACTGTAGCTTCAACACAGTTACATAAACAGATACCATCAGATCACACAGCCTGAAAATCCAGCACTTCATTTTAAGGAGACAAGCTGCGTATGGCCCAGCTCCCATGGGACAAGCGATGGAAAGCAGTACCTAAAACCTGTAATGGAGCTACTTTGTTTAACAAATACCCCTTAATTTCAAACAAGATAAGCATTACATCCCAACTGATTTTCAACACTGTTTCCACATGTTGTGTACTTTTATACAGCAATAAATTGGGCATGGTGGTAATTTGTCCCCGAAGTTTGTATCTTCTATCTACTAGCTTCATTAATGATCTCAGCTCTGTCTATTTAAGCCTCTGTTTAATGACACCATTCCCTGTATTGGTCATTAATGCCTTTACAGTTTAATGCAGCATGACAAATTAACACAGTGCATTTCATATAGTTGCAACTACAGTAATGCCTCATTTGGTATTCTTATCAAATGGAATTAGAACAAGCACACAAAAATGTGCTAGAAATGCTGAAAGACTTAGGGAAAGTATTTGGTGTTTACAAGTTGCATGCTGCTTCAAGTATTTCACATTTCTGTACACATCTGAACTGAGTTTTTATACCAGTTTAGGTCACAACTGAATTAACTCCACAAAAAAAAAAGTCCAGATTTTGCTGATTGCTTACTCTCAATTCAGTACTGCTGCAGAGCTTCTTCAATTAAAGCATTTGAATAAACATGTCTTAAAGGTTAAAAAGTCTGGCAGCTGCTTTATATGTAAGAGTTTGTTATACTGAATAGCCTAGACACATTTTTTTGGTGCATGTTTTCTCAAAGTGTTTCCCACTGTGATATTAATTACGAATTAACGCAAGGCAGTGTGTCAGTAATATTAAGAAAGAATCAAATTTCTTTTCTTATACTGTTTAGTCTCAATCTTTTTCTATACTTGTTTCTGACTGTTCTGTCCTGTTCTTACTAGTGACTCCCTCTGCTATCGATGTGGCATTCCTTTATATGTTTTGTAATATCTAATGGTTATTCCTTATTTCTTTGCCTTGATATGAACTGTGACTTACAGCTTTTTTTAAGGTTTTCTTGCTATATTGTAAAACAGTCAGATATAAGATGTACAACCTCATCTTCTTGAACAGGTCCAGCTCCTCTCTCCCTGGGAATGATTCTTAAAGTCACACTCATTTTAACTCATACTCTTCTCGTCTCCAAGGCAGGAGAATCACCTTGGAGTGACTACCTCAGTGAACAAGGAAAGAGCTATGGATGTCATCTATCTGGACTTCTGTAAGACCTTTGACATGGTTCCCCCAACATCCTTCTCTCTCAATTGGAGAGATATGAATTTGATAGATGGACTATACAGTGGGTAAGGAATTGGCTTGATGGTCCCATCCAGAGAGTAGTGGTCAATGGCCCAATGTCTGGATGGGATCAGTGATGAGTGATGTCCCTCAGGGTTCCATATTGGGACCAGTACTCTTTAATACCTTCATCAGTGACATAGACAGTGGAATCGAGTGCATGATAAAAAATTTGCAGATGACACCAAGATGAGTTGTATGGTTGATGCACCTAAGGGACAGGATGCCATTCAAAGGAACCTGGACAAGCTTGTGAAGTGGGCCCAGGTGAACATTATGAGGTTCAACAAGGCCACGTGCAAGGTCCTGCACCTGGATGAGGGCAACTCCCAGAATTAATACAGGCTGGCAGATGAAGGTATGGAGAACAGCCCTGCAGAGAAGAGCTGGGAGGTGTTGGTTGATGAGGAGCTCAACATGAGCCAGCGACACGCACTTGCAGCCCAGAGGCCAACCGTATCCTGGGCTGCATGAAAAGAAACATGGCCAGCATGTTGAGGGAGGTGATTCTCACCCTCTGCTCCACTCTCGTGAGACCCCACCTGGAGTACTGGGTTCAGCTCTGTGGCCCCCAAGACAAGGACATGGATCTGTTGGACAGAGCCCAGAGGAGGGCCATGAAGATGACCAGGGGACTGGAGCATCTATCCTATGAAGGCAGGCTGAGAGATGGAGAAGAGAAAGCTCCAGGGAGACATTATAGCAGCCTTTCAGTACTTAAAGGGAGGTTTATAGGAAAGACGAGGACAGACTTTTTAGTAGGGCCTGTTGCCATAGGACAAGGGGTAATGGTTTTAAACTAAAAGAGGGTAGATTTAAACTAAATACAAAGAGGACATTTATTATGATGAGGGTAGTGAAACACTGAAACAGGTTGCCCAGACAGGTAGTAGATGTCCCATGCCCGGAAATACTCAAGGTCAGGCTGGATAGGGCTGTGAGCAACCTGATCTAGTTGAAGATGTCCCTGCTCATTGCAGAGGAGTTGGACTAGATGACCTTTAAAGGTCCCTTCCAACCCAAACTATTATATGACTCTACGATCTTTGGTTTTCCCCTCTTCCTCTGCATGAAATCCACAAGCTCATTAATGCCCTAGGTTCATCTTTCCAGTGCTGCAAAAACAAGTCCTTTTCCTCTGCTAACTAGTTAAAGTAGTCCACTGAATGTTCCTCACCTTCCTTACCACAGTATCCCATATCCATAACTCTTTCTCATATACTTCTCAGCTATGTTTCCAGAATATCAGTTCCAGAAACAGCTTACCAAGGCATCAACCCTCAGGTACATTCTTTCCTAACAAAAATTATTCTCTAAAAAAAGCAGGTATAAGCCCAGTGGAAGTGGCTGTTCTGTCTTTCGTTGTCTAAGAATAAAATTCATTATGCTGTGTTAGACAACTGAGTGACAGAATTATTGAAGGATCACATTTAAAAATTAGCTGAAGGTGTTATAAAGCTGATTATGATATAATCTGCATACAATTTCAGAATTACAAAGGATCTGTTTTGGCAGTGCTTAATATAGACACCTTGCAAGTGACTACTGCATGAGTTCAAGTTCTAATACAGAAGCACTTTTTAAAAAAGATATTATTTAAGAGATTATAGTATAACACACAAGAGCAACATTGACATCATCCAAGTTCAATATATAATCCTTGAAGGACTTTAGAAAACTTTACCCTAAAAAGAGTCACATAAAATTCTCTTCAAATGAGTTAGCATTGAGCTTTAGAAATGTTCATATTACAAAAAAACATATCAGCCAGGACTCATACCAATCCTTTGTCCTGAGCGGTCAATGAACATACACCAAAAATAAAAGCAAAAGCCACACAAAAATCGCAGCTCCAAAAACCCCTGGAAACATACTGGAAACATTTGGTATTTTGCCCAGTTATCCATAAGCAACAGTTATGAAATTATGAAGACAGATGTCACAAATGGTTTCATTTCTGACAACAAAATATTTTCCAAATTCTTTTTTATATGATTCTCAACTAACTGTGAATTTTAGTCAGCTTACACCAATTAGCTTACAGCCATCTCCTGTCATATTTTCAGTATTTCTAATAATGGAGATCCCACAGCTTCTCCAAACAAGCTATTCCACCCTCACATGTCAGGTGGCGTTTGACCACACTCATGGTTAAAGAAAGAAATAACCAATAAAACTTACAAAAAAATAAAGAATTTCCTGCAGTCCAACTTGTGTCTGCTGCCTCCAGTTCTATCACTGCATTTGTCGGAGAAGAGTTTGGCTCCATCCTCTCTTTTGTCTCAAATTAGGTTTTTGCAAACAGCAGTAAGATCTTCCCTTTGTCTCCCCCAGCCTGAACAAACCAGCTCTCTCAGCCTCTCATCACGCATCTTCTGCTTCACCCCCCAGATCATGCTGGTGGCCTTCACTGGACTCGTTCTACTATGTCCATGTCTCTCTTGTACTCAGGAGTCCAGAACCCAACACGGCGCTCCAGGTGTGGTTTCACATGTGCTGGATAGAGAGGAATGATCTTTTATCTCAGCCTCCTGACTACATGCTAGATGGTGTGCAGTACCAACATGTTAATTCAATTGATCTCTTCTTCCAGAACAAGATAGAAGATACAGAACAATGTGCTTGGAAGCCTCATCTCCAGCAAATATTTGTTTAAACCTTTAAGCTTAATGTCTGAAATTCTTCCAGAAGTACTTGTCATTAATTAGAGTAGATATGGATATCCAATATAAATACTTGCTTCATCATCTCATAAATATTATGTTCATGACCTCAATGGCTTCCTGCACCTGAAAGTTCTACAGTTTAATCAAAAGCTGTATGAAAAAGTATTTCCTTTTATCAGTTATGAATGTCTCTTTTTAATGTAATCATGTTTATTTCAATCTTCAAATTTCAATCAATCTGATTCTTCAACTTAAGTTAAACATGACATGATAAAAGAATTAGGTATAAAACTATTTCAATGCAGTCTCTCTAATTGTCTACATTGTCCTTTCCTTGAATATGGATCTTAATTCCCTTAATCTCTATCATTCCTTTTCCTAGGGAAATGCTAGAGAGTAACCAGCATTTACTACTATCTGGCCACGGTTTTGCAATTCTCTGCATTGTCCATAACACCATAAAGTTATCCATTAGCAACATATCATCACACCTATAGGTGCTCTTTACTGTTTCATATTAATTTACAGGCAGAAATACATTTCTTTCCTTTCTGCAGTTTAACAAGGTTTAGCCAGTGCAGTTATTGCAGAAATAAGCCAAAGCAAATTATTTCAAAACACATACTTTTCTTTAGTACAAAACTGCTTTGACACCATGCATACTCAGCTTTGGAGATGATGAGTCTTCTCNGCAGAAATACGTTTCTTTCCTTTCTGCAGTTTAACAAGGTTTAGCCAGTGCAGTTATTGCAGAAATAAGCCAAAGCAAATTATTTCAAAACACATACTTTTCTTTAGTACAAAACTGCTTTGACACCATGCATACTCAGCTTTGGAGATGATGAGTCTTCTCACGGTCACTGAAAGCACAAACTTTGATTTTCTCTCCCCAGAGGTTATTATAGATTTCCATTGGTTTTTGCGTTGAGAAAGTCAAGACTGTATTTGCAATCAATCCCAGCCCTGTGCTGTTTAAATAACAATCTTAAAGAAGTGCATTTTAAAAGACCCTTTGTGGGCCTGTTGTTCGTGTTCACATATTTCATGCATTAATTATAAAATACTGTGCAATTCAGCAGGGAAAAAGCTCAGTTTGAAGGCACTGGTGAAAGGGAAACAGCATTCTGCAGTCAAAAATCTTGAAAATGTCGATATCCCCCAGGACAGCATATGATGGCCATCTGAGAGAGAGAACAGGCTTTGCACTACTTCACTACAGGAAAACATACCTTGGCACAGACAAAGTCCCCATAACCTCCCAGAGTTCTAGCAAGTCTTCTCTCTCTTGAAATAACATCCTGAGTTCCTATATTTTTCTTTAATCCAACAGAATTTCTCTAAGGAAAAAGTCAGTAGTTATTCATTCGGCATCCAAAGCAGGGTCAGAGTAGAGTTCAGTGAGTGAGGCTTGCAATAACAGAACAAAACACTGAACAGGTGGGCATTTCTTGAGCAACATTAATTTTTGTGTTGTGAAACTGTCATGGGTCTTGTGGGGGAAAAAATATAGAAATGGTCCACTGACAAAATAATGCTCATCTCAGAAAATGCTGATTGAGTGCAACTGCATTTTCCATGGAAACATATCAATACCATTGAACAGTTTGACTGAAAGGCAGTAAGATAACTTAGAGCTTATTTGTGCCATCTTTGGTCAGTCTAAATTTCTCACAAGTCAAATAACACTTGATTTTTTTGTTTACTGGTTCTTATTTTGTTTCCCTAGTAAGCCCTGCTTGTCAGTAGCATGTTCTCCTGCCATTCATATGCGCTTGGCATTTTTTTGCCTTTTTCTTAATGAAGGAAAGATTTCAAAAATGTCTATTTTGGGTTTTTACTGGCAGGAAAACCACCCCTCTGGTCAGCTGTAACTACGAGCATAATGTGGACATCTATGAAGCATAAAAACAGCCTGCAAGGACAATTTCATCTAGTTTACATTACCATAAGTTTGACTTTTAGCATGGCACTCTGCAAGTAGTCCAGATTTATTCAGAGACTCAGGACACATACTGGACACTCAAAAAAATGAGCCTTTTATTAGCAAGGTCAGAATTTGATAGTTTGGAGTTACTAGTTTTTTCTCTTCTTCAAGGTTGTGTGACAGGATATGATTGCAAGTAGCTTCCCAACCACTGCTGGGTGACAATAGAACAGAAAAATGCTTCCTTAACCAAAACCATTTTTTATATTTCCTTTTCCATGTTTCAGCCTCAGCAACTTACCAAATTAAAAGTTTTTCCTATATTTTTTTCAGTCTGCCCTTCTATATCAACCCCTCCACAAGAGGTTTTTCTTAAATTTGCGTGGTGCTTGTTGCTGAGTCCCTCTGTCAATGCACAGGAATAAAAATTACAAAGCTGTGGCTTGAGGTTTGGGGCTTCTTTTAAATAGATTTTTTTAATTACCTCCCAACATTTTCTCAAGCAGGCAAAAACAAAATGCAGCAAGCATGGCAGTAACTCAGTGCTTCTTTGCAACCATTCCCTGCCAAGCCTTTCCCTGTTTGACACAAATAGGGGTTTTTTTTCTGTAGCAAGAAAAATTAACAGACTGCACCCATGGGGTGTATAAGAAAAAATTTAAAACGCAGTGGAAAGAGATTATGCAAAAAGCATTCACACAAGCACACTACAGACGAAAAATAACAAGGAAATTACTTCTAAATTAGTACCAGGAATGCTATCTTTCAAAAGATGTGCGGCACGATCATAATAGAAGTTGTCACAAGAGCTGAGGCTAAACAAAGTCAATACAGCCTTTTGTTTGCAGATTACTGAAAAGTGACATGACAGCAAGCAAGATCAATAGACTTACAAAATCATGCCAGGGTTCTTCAGTTACTTTCTTAACCTATTCTTAAGTTAAAGCATTACTTATGGTGACTTAGCCGTCAGAAATTGCTTGACTAAGTTTGTGCACTTGCAATATTATCCTTATTTTTGTAGACTTGAATGTATACAAATTAATGAAGATACAATGCTTAAGAAATCTTTATTTTCCAAACCACATAGAAATAATCAGTGACACTTCCAGATTTTGCTTCTACTGGTATAAAAAGTCAGCATTCATATTTATGACACATAGGCCAGCGACACATAGATTTACTGAGTATTTCATTTAAAAAAATGAGTTGAAAATAACACATTGAATTGTATTGTATCCAGAGATTCTTTCATGCTTTTCTCCAGTTTCATGCAAGTTCTCCAAGAGTTTCATGCTCCAGATGTTCCATTATAATTACACTTGCCCAAATAATCTTTTTTCCTATTTAGCCTTGCTAAAAAAAAATTTATAAACATTTTGTTGACATAATCTGGTATTTTTTACTATGGCATTTTCTTGTGTTCTACAGAGATATTTCAATTTGGTTCTCTTCTATCTGGAGGCTCAACAACTTCAGGATAACTATTTGGATGGTTTCACTCCATCACTTTCAAAGTAACCAAATAGTCCATGCTAACGTATCGATGCATGGAAAATTTAGATGCTCAAACAAGCTCCAAAACAGATCAGTGCAGTTGAGGTGCTTCATTTTGTCAAAAGTAGGAGACAGTGGGGGAAAATATGACCCATCCAGGACCAGTAGAGGATGGTAAAGGCTATAAATAAGTATCCTGGCACTGTGCAAGTGCTAGACTCTGCCAAGAGCATGTTAACAATAGGACATTATTTATAGGCTGGGAGGTGCAGAATGGAGGAGTGGAACATGGAAGGGAAAAACACAGAAACATGTCAGAAGTGTGGGTGGTGCAGGTGGGAAAGGAAACCACCACTAGAATGAGGGATTCAATGTGGTGGAAAAAAAACTTTTGTCCAACTTGCAAGAAAAAGCTTATCAATAACAGCTAAGCAGTCGTCCATCAAGCACTCACTAACAGAAACACTGAAAATCTCAAGGCCATTTAAAGGTTTCCATTCATCATATTGAGTTTATCTTTCTCCCCTGTGGACATTTTTTATGTGCATTCTGAATAAATCTGTTGTCAACCTGACTGTTTTTACCTATAGATTCAATTTAACTTGTTCCTTATCACACAATTAAAACAAAATAACATCAGCATCATGAAAAGGAGTCCAGAAAAAAAGACCTTTCTGTTCACTGTCTTCAGGGAAGACGTGCATAAAATGAAAATGTTCTGCTGACAAGTCCTGTAAACCAAGTAACTGTGTAACCAGATGTAATGGGGCCATTCTAGGCAGCACCACTTCAAGATAGACACTGGAGGGAGGCAATTCTTACATCACAAACTTCTATTTCTTTCTTTTGTTAGACAATTTCTCCTACATTTAGTACAGAAAATACTGTCCAGACTATGCTTCAATAACTGTACTCAGTTATTAAGGTCAGTCTATTTATGACATAATTTTAAATATAATTGATCTGGTGGGTTCCAGATGAGGTCTCCAGCTCCAGTCTCCATGCAGACACTGACTGTTCTTGGCATTCTTGTATGCTGAATTCCCACAGGTTGCAGCCCCTGACCATTGAGCTGTCAACTCAGCTCTTTATCTCGGTCTCTCCCTAGATATTGTTTTACAGAAGAAGGAGGGGAGAAATTACTCGTCTTTACCCTTCTTTATTCCCCACTCATCCTGATGAAAACAGACAAATCAAGACCAGAAGAAACTCATTTAACTGTGAACCTACATTTCTCTCAAATTAGGATTATTTGTTCAAATGGAGTAGAATGCTAGATATTAGCAAACTTGGACATTTATTCTACCAATCAAAGTAATCTGAATGTAGACATATATAATACAGATATATACACAAGCTACTTAGCTGGACTATTATTCAGAATAAAGTAGTTCTATTACATTTTCACCAGACTTGCTCACATTTCTCACTCTGTCAAAATGCACCAATTTTTAAGTTTATTACCTTTCTTCTTGTAATTTCAAGCACAGGTGTTTTGCACGTATTATACTGCTCAGTGACCATAGCAGACAGTCCTCATCTTCTGCCTTTAAGACAAGCACAACTAAAGTAGTCTCAGGAGACACAGTAGTGAAGGTCAGCTTCTGTATTTCTAATACAAATGAAATGGGAAAATAAACTTGGGATAAGCTTTAGAACCTTCATGGAACAATTCTGTTATTTTCTTTGTGCAGGTGCAGAACAATAAAGTTGCCAACAAAAAAAAGGATCCAAAAAATCACTGTACACATCATTTAGTTGTGGTAAGATCAAAACTGTCATTATTATATTGCTGTCAAACTAACTTCCAGGTGCTAGGAATTATGTGCGTGTTACTTAAAAAAAAATCCAGCTGTTCATATCTGGAAAGATAGTTCATAAATAATTTGTATTGCAGCTTAAATTCCTACTGACCTCATTACGACCTTAGGGTTTGACAGGAATGTCGAAAAAGATAATTTTAGTATGCAGAGATCTTTCACTGAAAGAAAGCACAAAGGGTGGGAAAATACAACAACGCTGATTTTGTAAAACCTTCCCTAAGTCAATGGCCTGCTTAGATTAGGCAGAGATTTGGAAGAAGCCAACCTTCCCTCTGCAGTCAAGACATCTAAACCTATTTAGGCAGAATTTACCATAAAGATATTTTCACGTGTCCCAGATGGCTGTCCCACAATTACTAGGAGCCTAGGGCCACCTCAGCAGGTACCCACGCAACAGAGTGAGTTAGCAGGCCAACACAGATGACTGCAACTGTCCTCATCTCCAGTGACAATTTACATACCAAGAATGACAATTTACATCCCAAGTAGTGCAGGAAAAGAAGGTAACGTGCAGTAAAATCATTTCAGTAGACTGACAAAAAGAAGTACTGAAAAATACATGGGCCAAAACTGGACAGAAGTCTGACTACAAAGCTAAATTCTGGAGCTATATTCTTCTATTTAAGGATTCACAAGAGATTTGAGAGGTAGTATGCAAAAGATTCATTGATTTCACCTTCATATTCCAAAAATCCACACTTCTTTTCATAGAGGCTGAGATAAACTGTGGAATTGTTTGGAGCACAAATTCTTCTGAGGTTTCTGTAGTTATTTTGCAGGGATGAGCAGCAAAGTTATCCAATTAGATCTATCGCTTATACCATATAATACCATATAACGTTGTATATTAATATATTTTTAATACCATATGGTATGGCATTAAGAAAGTATTACAAAAATCCCAGCAGTGGTAAGAAAAATGTATGTAAACTAGTAATTCATACATAAAAAAATTTACAGTAACAAATTTGCAAACAAAATCAGGATGATGTGAAACCGTAAGTATGGCTAATAAAATAATTTTACAAGGCATGCTAAGTGACTTTCCAAGATTGTGCTATTTGTCACATACATGCAAACTAATAAAAATACTCTGCATGCTTCTCCCCTCAGATTCATGAAATATTTCTATCAAGATATAAGTGACAGACACATTCTCTCTTCATTGGCAGTACATCAGTATACTACTGAGAGGAGACTCATTCTCAGACCATGCATTTATCTCTGAACGAGCAGTATGAGGAACATAATAGCTGCTTAGGCTTCAACATTATAAAGAAAACTATAAACAAATCTTAACCAATTCTTTCTCCCTAACTTAATAAAGACAATACTCCTTACTAATGAAGGCATTATGAAACTCTTAAGTTTCACATCCTGATTTTTCCTAGGACTCTAGTATGTCATATTATTTCATCCCTTGCTCAGTCGCCCTTACAAAAGATAATTTTTATCAAGTTCATGAGATATTGTTGCAAGCTCGAACCATTAAGCAGTCACAAATCACATAGTCCTACAGAAGATAATAAAAACAGATGATAAGTTACTCTATTGGAGCTGCATTTAAAAAACCGAAACGGCATTCACCACAGACAAGAGGTGGTAGAAGAAGTGCACAAACATTTTGCTACATCTATCTACACTGAGAATTCTTCACACTTTCAACATTCCTTTTCTCATTCTATTAAAGCTAATGGAAATGTTCTCCCTTGATTTCAATAGAAATTAAAAGCTAAATTGAATTTAATAGGTAACACATTTAAAATAAGTATTTCTTTTTAAGAGAGAGAGTAATCTCTGAAGTGAAACGAGAGAGAAGGTGTGCCAAGATACCCTTTAAGCTACTAAAACAACAGCTTACAAACCTGCCTGGCTGTTTTGGTAACAAGGGGTCCATGTTAATTTTTCCAGGTAAACGCCTGAATGTAAGTTTTGAAGGCTTTATGGACCAGATCAGTGATTTATATCAGTGAATCATCATGCATTATTAAATTAGTGTTACTTTTTTTGATAGCCATAACAAGGACTTATTAACATTTCATTTGCCCAGAAATTGTTATTTGTTGATGTCTTCAATACAAGTATTAGAAAGTCCTGACAGATAAGGTATATACAAAAGGAAGAGGGAAAGTAATAACACATTACTACTATTTCTTTAGTAGTCAATGTCACCGTTATAATAACGATGAAAGAAGCCTAGTGTTAAAGATAGGAACAGCAATGACTTTGGAATGCAAAGAAAAAGCTGTCACAAATTTTGGTCTGAAAGAAGCACCACATTGCGATGCTCTAAGCACCACAGCTGCACTCGTAAGATGTGCAATATAGAAGTGAAAATAATAAAAACTAGCTTGAAGCACTGCCAGAGTAAACTTTCTTGTTAGAGTGCTCTTACCTGAAAGGAGTGGGGCACGGAGGATAATAGATGGGATACACAACTGAATCCCATGCAGCAAGGAGAAGAATTCCTTGTAGCAGGAAGCACAGGTTGCCACGAGCTTTGGCCCAAATGTCTGGCCACTTGGCTCAAGGCAAGGTCACAGCAAAATGGGAGAGCCCATTCCTCAGAGATAAAGCCTGCATTAACAAGTGTAAGGGCCCATGATCTAAAACAAACCTTGCTCCTCATTTTTCAAACACAGAAATATAATTAAGTATGAATGAAGAGGTAGTATTTATGTTATGGTCAATTAAAGCAAAAGCTGAAAGTGACAGTTAACTAAGAGAAATAATTGACTCGGGAAAAGCTGGCCTGCAGCAGTGATGGTGTCTATGTCTATATGAGAAGGCAGATTCAGTCTTTCTGTTTTTAGGGAAGATTTTGGTTTCTTGCTTGCCAGCATTTGTAGCCTTCTACATCACTGTTTTCACAACAGCCAGCCCTCCATCTAGCTGAGCAGCAAGAGCTGTCCTTAACAGAAGCCAGGCTCACCCTTTTGACTAAATCCCTGTCAGTCAACAGTATCAATATAAATGTGTAATTAGTGTGTTTATTAAATCTTAAGTTTAACCACATAGAAAGTGAACACTGCTGTTTATGTGTAAAATACACCATTTTTCAAGTGTGAATTTAAATATTTTTGGTGGCATTATTTAGGTGCAATCAAAAAGTTCTTAACGGCAATGAAATGGAACCAGAAAGACAAGGAATATCAATAAGGAAGCTCTTTTTACTCTGGTGTTGCTCAGGCATAAATTATTACACCAGATGTAAAGCAAGTGGGATAAAGAACCCTGATCTAATTTTATGTTCATTCTGGGTGTATATATAAGACTAAAGATAGTGGAAGTCACTGAAATAAGTCTAAAATATTATTTTAATGAGGTCCTCTTTTAGTAAGGACTAAAAGTTATGAATATACAGAATGTTGTTAAAAGGTTCCAATTTACTTCTCTTCACCTTCCAAATGGAGCAACTCCCAAATCTTTGTACAATGCTCCTTGAAAGATGCACAAATTAAAACAATTTTTCTGTTACGTCTTGTTTGTAATCTCTTGTCTCCCAGACACACTGGATCGACACGAACATACTGGACCGTATAATGGAAAACGTTCGAGAGGTTTCTTCTAGCCACCTGTGCCTTCACTGTGGCAGGATCTCTTGCATCTGTCCCAAACCTAAAATTTAAAGTGTAGTTCAAGCACCCAAGTAAACCAGAATTATCCGTAACATATCTATCTGAAGAGCACTGGGGTATCCACTCAAACCAGTTCAGAAACAAAGGAAAAGAAGGCACAAAGATGCTGACTTTTAAAGATGCTAGTAAAAGGCATGGCTTATCAGCAGATTTAGAAAAGCCACACAACACTGCACAGCAGTACACTGATAAATCACTTCAGCTGGCACCAGCACTGCAAATACACACTCCTCCTCTTGAATGGAAACCTGGGCATTAAATAAAATAATTCCACCATATGTAAAGCTGGCATATGTGAACAACTCATTCCAGCAATTAA
Organism: Steatornis caripensis; assembly: GCA_013398225.1. Classification (NCBI taxonomy): domain Eukaryota; kingdom Metazoa; phylum Chordata; class Aves; order Caprimulgiformes; family Steatornithidae; genus Steatornis; species Steatornis caripensis. The sequence continues at coordinate 29,523 of VZSC01009693.1, forward strand.
GAAAACCCAGGTGGCTCGTGTTTGTTGGTTTAAAAAACACCTTCTCATTTAGTGGTATAAATCAAGAGTAATTGCATTAAAAATTAAGAAATCAAACCAGTATGTGAAGAGAAGTAGATCTATTTAGAGTTACCTAGAAAACAGAATTTCAATCTCAGGGGAATGTCTGACACTTCAACACTAATTTCAATGTCAAAAGAGAAGGCAAGTCAATATATAATACATTGTAGTATAATAGATAGGCCTGACATGCTAAGCTAAAAATGTTCAAATCAAATTGTAGCTCTTTGCAGAGTGCTTTGTTTTGCAATACTGATTAAAACCAAACCATCTCCATTTGAAATGTTCAGCATTTTTAAAGCTGAAGAGTTTGAGGTGCTTGTTCTGAACTTTCTTATTGAAAACTAGTTCATTCACTAATCATCATTTTCTAAGAAAAACATGTAACTATCAACAGCTCTTCTCTTAATCAGGAGGATTCTTTTATAAGATTTAGGACTACTGTATGCCTGTTTTTGTTAATGAACTATCATTTTACTGTCCCACAATGTAATCAGCAAACTGTTAACGGTTCTCATTCCTGTCCCGTGAAGCCTATTTATCAGGTAAAGCACTGTTTCCCCAGGTCTTAGCTTCTTTAGTAGCTTACTCAGGGACTTTAAGAATTTTCTTCTTATGAATTAACTGAGACATAATTACATAGCCTTCCCCTGTGAATGAAAAAGATGCTTTCACGATTCATCTTCCAGGATATGTCTCTTCATCCCAGAACTCATTTATATTTATGGTATCTTATAAATGTTCCTTACAGCAGCTACAATGTATTTATCAAGAGAAACTGAGTTTATTCTGGTACATGCAGAGAACTGTGATCTATTCTGCTCCATTTTCTTCACAAGTGCAGCCGAATTTCTCTTTTCTCTGAGCCCTCTGGCATGATGCGGGTTCAATGGTAGATTTTGGCTTTGGGTCAGGCCCCCAGGGCACAGATATAAACAAATCTGTCCCGTTGCCAGATTATGGGTAAAAATGGTTCTTGGTAGAATAAAAATCAGCCTAATATTTCCTTCAGTATTTTTAATATTTTTATCCCATCTTCTTAATTTTGAGTTCTGTAATTCCTCACAGAAAGCCTAAGCCAGCTAGTAACACAAAATCCATCATCTTGAACCATGCAGAGGTCACGATCATTACAGCCTTTGTCCTGCAACTCCTGTCTGCAAGGTTCTTGGCCACTTTCTACTGATGGAGAAAGTTCTGTTAATGTCAGAAAAGATTCGGAAAACCTAACTACTTGAAGACTGCCCTCAAAGCTGCTCTGATATGGCACGGTGTGCGACCTAGGATCAGACTATGAAAAGACCTGTGAGAAGCCTTTCCCTGAATGCAGAGTTGTCACCTTTTCTTCTGTCTTGCTTTCCTTTGCAGAACAGAACTGTCCTTTTTCTCCCCGACTCTTGCTCTTCGATGTCTCAGAAATACTGGTAGCTTCTCTTGCCCTATCTTATCCATCCTAATTAACTTGAGACAGCTGAAAACGACATAACACACTCTACATCCAAGAAGACAGGTTAGCTCTAGCAAGGTAGATATAACTGGGGAGATTTTTGGAAGTTATCAACTCTGCATAAAAAAAAATGTCTCTTTGATCAGAATTAACCCTGCAACAGGCAAGAAAATTGTATATTTGTACATTGTACATTTGAGATGTATAATACATGGGTATGAGGAAGAGTTTGCCTGGCTGAACCCTACTTGCTAGCATTATGCACAGCGTGCTGGCTGATGATCATTTTCTGGGGCAGATGGAAATACCAGCTAGGAAAATCAAGTAAAAGCCTTAGCCAGTGTGGAAAGTGATCTCCTAATTAAACAGGTTAATCCTTTTCTCCTATTTACATAAAGAAAATGGCAATCAAGATGTAATCTTACCACTGAAGGAAGCAAATACCAGTGTCTCCAGTTTCTCAGAGTGAAGTCTGGGGATGACAATTATCGTGAAAAATTGATTTACCTCTGGTTTTAAACAAAGTATATATATACAGCATGTGTGCCTGAAGATCAGCTTTTTTCCCTAACAGCCATTTTCCTAGCAACATCTGCTGGTTTTTCATCTGCTTTTTGTGCACGCAGGCTACTTACTCACATTATGTCCTGTAAATAATGCATATCTGTCTATTTATTTTCACTTAGCTGGCTGAAATGGGTTTTCTTGAATAAGCAGAGTCCATTTATGAAATGCTGCAATAAAATTTAACACATCTTCCTGATAGCATTCTGCATCTAAAGAAGGTTGTGAAGAATAGAGCTTTATTCCAGATAAATCGAGACCCTTAAAATTAAGATAAAATTGATAGTGGGAAGGAAAAAAACCCAAACAAAATGCCTGTAAATAGAAAAAACCTAAAGCCATAGCTGTCTGACTGGACAGAGGAAGTGGTCAAAGACTGGTAGTCTATAAGCAGTGTTACAGGGAAACGGAGACTGGCCAAATCCAAAAGATTCAGATTGAGGTCATGCTTTCCCATTGACCGCAATTAACCAAAAACAATTAAAAGCATTGGGAGAATGAAACTATAGTATTGGCTTCAATAGGTTTTAGATTAAGCTCAAAATGCTTAAAACATATGGTCGTAGGTCACAGCTCCATATTCTGCTCCCAGCTCTGCTATTCACCAGCAAGAAAAGTCAGCCCATCTTTCTTTATTCTTGCTTTCTTCAGGGCTTCCAAGGGGGCCTTCCACACCTGCAAAGTATAACAAATTCCTTGAGTGGAAGAAAATACATAAATGCAAAGGAGGGATATTTGTTTGGGAGTTTACATTAAGTTGTATGCACTGCCTCTATTACTTGCTGCTCATACAGCCATGTCGCACGGGAGATGGAATTTGCAGCACAGAGTAGAGAACACTCACAAACTGAAGCATTCTTCAAATTAGAATGTGTTTGTCAAAGCAAGACCGCCTATTTTGTTTCACTGAAATTCACAGGGCTTTTTTTTGCTTCAAGGTACCTTCTTTAAATATATCAATACCCCAGTCCTAACAGAGCAGACAAGACTGTGTTCCAGGTTTCGCATTTATTTCCTTGTTTTTCTTACTAACCAGCTCTTTCATCTGAACTTAAAAATTAAAAAAAAAAATCAGCAAAACTTTGATTTTAAATGTTAGCATAAGTGATAGCCTCAACATTCAAACACTGGATGCAAACAGCTGATGGTCTAGTAGGCTAAAATACGGAGACTCTGAACTTGAAAGACTCAGAGGTCTTTCTCTGGGCTAGTGAAATTCACAGCAACTAAATGCATCTCTCATAGCCATGTGATTATATAAAGGAAAAACTGTATTATCTTTCAAGGAAAAAATCTCATTCATTTTTATTTAGATTTCTCATGTCTGATTTGCAGCGGAGCTTTGAGCTCCTCCTCATAAGCATGTCAGTCTATCTCAGAAGAGGGGCAGAGCTAGAATGAATTGTTATATTTATAAATTCATTTCTGAGCAGCTTTGCTCTAGCATATATTTCACTACAAAGCACTTCAGCAGGTGTTTAAATTCAAGCATTGAAATTGTCTCAATAATAATCAAGAGTGGAATTTGTAGGCTAAAAGTGAATCACACAGTCAAGTGCTTGGCTGAATGAGAGCCTTGGTGAAATTGGTAATTTTAAATTGTTTCAAAGTACTTGAAATTTATTCTATACAGTGCTGAGAATCTCACATCCTGTGAAGATAATTACTCTATACAGTGTATAAAAGCAGTTAAAAAGTTCCTGACCAAAGGTCTGGCATTCTAATTAAACAAAAGCAGCAAAATATGAGAGTGAAGAGATATAGAGAAGGACATTGAACTGGAATAGAAACCAAGATTTCTGATCTTTAGGTTATCAACAAAACCATACTGCCTTCCCAGGCAAACTTTACTGTTATTCTAACAGTTGATGGGGAAGCACAACATACAGACAATGCTAATTTTGATTTCTCAGAGTCTCCTGAAGAATTCCTTCAAATCGGTTGGGTCCTGATGCTCCTCAGATAAACGTGAGCCTTTGAAATAATTCTATTTCAACTTTACTTAAAAACAAACAAAAGAAATCAGTAGCTCTACATTATGCCTTAGGCAAAAGTTATTCATTTTTTTAAAGAATTTTCAAATAAAGGAGGGAAATGAACATAAAAATAATGTAAACCTGTAAGTTCAATAAGTATGTTCAAATGCAGGATTCAGAATCTTGATGAAGTATTTACAAATCTATTCTACATACATATCAATTTCATATTGGAAAGAAAAAATATTATAATACATTACAGGCTTAGTAATAGGATATTTATAGAGTTTGTGGAATAACTTTTGATAAATACACAATATCGTTATATACAAGGATTCAGTATGATTTTTTGAACTATCATGGAAAAGAAAATGAAAACCTGCAAACTTCCTTTTTGCCAGTTTTCAGAAATATTTTGCAATGCCGGACAAGATCTTGGCAAAAAAGAATTAGGCTGCTCACCTAGCAAATCAAGCATAATGCTCTTTACAGGGTTCCTGGTACTCTAAGCATGGCATTTACAGAGGAAAATGAGTTTGCCAAAGAGAAGCCCACTAGACACAAGAAATGCTTTATCTAGTGAGTACTTCATAGTTATTGACAATGTCAGTCATTCACCTCTTGCCAGAAAAAGTGAATCATATCAAGTGATTCCAAGACCAAGAGCACCCATTACTATCAGGCAGTAAAAGATAGCTCTTCAAAACTCACAGGGTTTAATAAGCACTGCAGTGTTAGTTCCTATCTCTTGGCCACATTCCAGTTCAGGTAGTTGCCTCGTGCCTCCCTGAATTCTCTTTGTAATTCCCTTAAGTGAGGTATTCTTCAGCCTGCTGTAAGCTGCCCATGCACTGTTAAACACTAGAAGTGACTACTTTCAATGAATAAATTACACCGTGAGCCAAAATCCCCAGTTTTCTCAGATTACAATTCACAAAATGCCTGCACATGATGAAATACAACTGAAATTCTCAGCAGAGCACTCTAGCATGCATGAAACATTCTGCTAAATGGTACAGGGTCACTCAGAATGTTTTAATTAATTCTGAATTCCTTGAATGGATACTTTATTGTGTGCTCAGGTGTTTTTTCCAGCTTGCAGGCCTCACCCAACAGAATCATAGTAAAAATTAAATGTGTTATACTTAAGTGTATTTTACTGAGATATCAGTAGGATGTCTCATGAGCCTCAAAGCATGTACTTTCTTCAAGCTTTCTAAAAAACATGACCAAATTGGTCATTTTTCTTTTCTCTGCCACAAACAGAAGGGGGAAAAAAAATCAGGACTTGCCAAAACTTTAAGTTGTGAAGCATCAAATTCTTACCATCCCTGGCCAGCTGCTCTCATTTAAACATCTCCATCACCTCTTCTTCTCAGAGTATTACATGCCCATCACTCGAGGTCAGTGCCACACCTCCACTGGAACTCCCTTTGAAATTAAAAAGAAAAATAAAAAAGAGGAATAATGGCCTACCTGGAAGGAAATATCAGTTCCTTCTGATAGACCCGTGTGCTCTGTCCCTTTTGGCTGTGGAAAGTACATGTCCCAATTAACTGTGAAAATTACAGGTATACCTCTAGAAGTTTACATAGCCAATATACATAACCCTGAAAAACAATGGAACTTTAATGTAAGTACATAAGCTACAGGCAGTAAAAAAATGTTCACTAAACTTTTCTGATGTATTCCTCAAAACATTCAACTGCATAATGTCAGCCACTTTGCCTATTAGCTAAATTTCAATACTTCCTCCCACATGCAAGAATGAAAGCAGGAGTCATACCTAGAAGAGATGATCTTGTCACTTAAGTTGACCTTCACATTGCAATCACAAATTATTTTTCCCTTTTGTATTGTTTACTGTCATTGTGTTGTTTATTAATTTGAGCATTTTGATAATAAAATATTAATTATATAACTTCAAAATAATGTCAAGTGCTTACACACACTTGATTAAGTCTCTGTTACCAGTAAAACAAATGGAGAAAACTACATCTGTTGGAAACAGAATATCCTAAGCTCCAGTTTCATATTTGGTTTAGTCATAAGGGCATGCGCTTAGTCCACAATACATCAGCATGAATTTTTTATTATTTCATTTCAAGGTTATCAATATGCAAGTCTCTTTCCTTTTAGAATATTTACTACTTTTGTCATACTTTTATTAGTTTTTAAGTCCCTTTCTGAATTCCACTGTTCAACTTCTATATACACCATCTCTGAGGGTAACAAACAGGTTTCTGGAGAGTTGCAGTGGGGAATCCCAAAGAACATATGGCCAGGAGAAAATGTAATTTCCTTTTGATAATGAACACTCATCTGCAACAGTCCCTCACTGAATGGGACTGGCACAGCAGCTTGTTTTCCTACAGAATTAATGAAGAATCAAAGCCAAAGTGTGTCCAGGTGGACAAGGCAGCCCAATCAGCTCATCATTACATCAACTGTGTGACACACTCCAAAAGCTGCTCCAAAAGCTATCAGAACAATTACCTCATTTGCCTGCAGTTTCTGCCAAGAAATAAAATATTGCAACTGGTAAATATCTTTCATTGCCTAGTATCCGAGTGCTCCGATTTCCATTTAAATACAAAGAAGCAGGACAGGACAAATAATTTCTGAACAAAGTTGTTCATATATGCCAAATGTAGCTTACAGAAAATCAGATAGAGGCCAAAAAAAAGGCGAGGAATAAAATCAAGCAAATCTCTCTAGAACTCTAACACATTTGTCAGGTCACGAGCTCAATTCTGCTTTACTTTATGAAAAAATGCTTTGAGAATTTGTTCCTTTTACACTGTCAATCTGTTATGACACAAATCCCATTTGTTTCCTTCAGTAACGAAGATGGTCAGTCCAAGACAAGGTCTGAAGCTGCCCTGGAAATACTAGAGCTCCTCAAGGTCAGAGCTGCTCTTGAAAACGGGAAGATGCTCACCAAGTAATTTTCAAAGTAATAGCAGGAGCTAAGCATAAAAATCCTTTTAAGTTGTGCTCATCTGAAATCAAACTGTAAATAATTTTGTAACAACAAAAAACAGCAAATCCTTTCCCTTACAGAGGAACATGGGCTTTGCATCCGAGGCAGTAGCACCTAGATCGGAGGTATCTGGGCACAGTTCCCAGCTCTGACTGCACTATGTAATGACATCCAGGAAAATCACGTGATACGTTGAGCGTCATTCCCTCTTCTCACAAACAAGAATCTCCAAAAATCTTCTTTTTTGTCATTTTACTTTAGAATATAAATTCTTCATGTCCAGAAACCCCTCGCAATGTATAGATACAGTGTCTAACCTAATAATGCTCCAACTGCTGCTGGATGACAGATGCAACAGCAATAATAACCAGTTACTGTTCATGCCAGATAGCATGAAAAAAGAAACAGACCAACTTACCACCTAAGCCCCTCAAAGTGAATTTAAATCATTTCTGCAGTGATTGTGGGTCACAATATTTTTTCTGGTATCTATTTTGACACCACAGATTCATTTAATTTTTTCCAAACACAATATTTTAGAAATACAGCTGTCAACAAATAATTAACTCAAAAAGAAATTAAACTTTTCCCTCCACCTCTTGTGTTTACAAAGCTTAAAGATAACTAACAAAATGTCCAGAACGAAACATCTGTTTTCTAATTATAAACAAACATGTTACCATCAGTAAGATCCAGCTTCCACCTATAGGTGCGAGTACTGCTGCACTGAGGACAATGTCAGTTAGGTATTGATAAAGCCCTTTATGGATTGAGTTCATCTGCTCCACAGGTTTTAAACCTGAAGCAAGAAACAAAAGAAGAGGAAAAAAAGAAAAAGGTAGATAAGATTACAGGATTACAGAAATGCAAACCCAGGGTTTTTTGATCAAGACATAGTCCTAAGTGCATCCTTGGGCTGCAGCTTACATCTGGTTCTACTTTCCAGAACTATGTAAACATCTCAAAAGAAGGATGGTGTGTTGATACACTGTACAGACATAATGCCCAGAAGAGCAGCAGCTCTTCATTGCCCGGCGATGGGAGGATGGTGTGTAGGGTCTGCCATTTAGTCGTTCACTCCAACTACAGAGTCCCTGGTGGTAGTCACTACCTTCCAGCTAGAAGAAAGTCTCAAAAGTGCTGTCACAAGCTATATTCAGAATGAAACCACCACAGGTCTGCGATATATTGCAAGGCTTGCTCCAGTAACAGAAGGTAGGGAATATCTACTCTGGACTGCTGTCCTTTTAAAAGAAAAAAAAAATGAGTTATTGAAGTCATTGTTTTTTAATAAAACTAAAACAAGTAAATAACATCAAAAATCCTTGAATTTCAAAGACTGGAAGGGTTTCTAACCACATGATACTCTTTTCCTTTTGTTACATATGGATGCACTATATCTAATCAGACATGATGTGATGTGACATGCCAGAACAGCGTGACTAAGCACAATACACAGTGCAACAGAAACCATAGGTATACATTTCTATCTTTCTCTAGTACCAGACTTGGAGTTTTCTGGAAACTTTAGAAAGTGTGGGAGCTGTTTGTTTTGCTTTCAATCCTTCTCAACCCCATTGCCCTGCATACTGAGATGAAAAAACATCCTGCAAATGTGCTGGATAAAAATATTTTGCATATATTTGAGAAGATTTCAAGACTTCTCTGTGTCTTAAGTAACAACACAGCATAAGGCCAAATGCTTTCTTTTTTATTATTAATATTTTTAATCTATTATGAGTGCATATAAATAACAAAAAAATGCCACAGATATTGAATAATAAACCAGCTGGACTTTAAAAAAATATTGATTGGCTACAGCTGCATTGCTGTTACGGGATTCTCTCATAGATTGCAGCAGGAATAAAATGCAAAAATTATCCCCAAAGACATTCAGTCTCCACTGTAAAAATAAGATTTCCAAAACAGACTTGCAACTGAGCATGAAAGATTTTCAAGGGTAAAGAAATATAGATTTTTATATACGAGTAGGTCACTTAAAAGGCATGATGTCATAACTCAAGAATGTAACAGTGGAATAAGGTGAGGGGAGCACTTGAAGGCAGTGGGTTTAAAAGTGATACAGAGCTGCACAGGCACCACTGAAGTACAGAGCTGGCAAAGCACAGTGCTGTGGAGTACAAATATTGCCAATGTGCTCCACTGCATTAAGAGCACTTCAAACCACGAAGAAAACAGCTAGCCACTCATAGGTGTTAAAAAATGACTATCCCTACTGCAAATTATCCACCACATACTAGAATGAGATTCCAGCTCCAGCTGGTAGTTGAAATGGGGAAGGAAAGCACCACCTGTTTACGTCATCTTCTTCCTTCCCCCTTCTCTGAGTGTCATTAAAAAGAAATGCAACTACTCAGTTAAAGGCTGGGTTTTGACAATAATTTCAGTTGATTCAGGGAACAGCCACACGTGGTTCTCCTAACTCTAAGGACTGATAGTTTTGTTTGCATTAAGAGCTACAACTTGCACCCTCCCAGCACAAGCTCAGGAGCTGTTGTTGCAATCGTATTCTTGCAATGAGGTGCACAGTGCACTCAAGGACTTCGCCTAGGAAGAAGCACCCTCCTCAAAGCGCACACATGCTTTTGTTGGTGGCTGCTCCCCATCACCAGGGACTGAGTTTGAGCGTCCCAGAGCCTGGCTGCATCAAAGGACAGATTCTGCCTTTGCACACCCTCCTCTCCACCACCACCAAGAGCAGCCACCTCCTAGGAACCAGTCTGAGTGTGTATGCTGCTTTTCCTGATAAGTGGATAACCACCCCTATGCAATCTTCTTCAAAATATATATGGCACAGAATTTGGCACTTCTGTGAATACCAATGGATGGAAAAGAAAAGTCCAGGAAACCCTGCTGCACAAAGATTGATGTTTTTGAAATAACTAAACACAAAAAAATTACGTTAAATTTTAAATCATGTTAAATGATGCTCAATAATTATGCCATTAGCAATGCAAAATTAAGCCTCAGCCTTTACCTTAACACTTTTCTTCATCTTATCTGTCAAAAAAACCCAATAAAGTACAGATAAATGTAATAAATGCATTGTACATCTTGTCCAAAAATCCAGAATCAGAAATACCTATACAACAATGGAAAACAGAAAAAGGTAATCTCAAACATTCAGTACCGATCATACAGAAGACAGAAGGGGAAAGAAACAGAAAAGGGAATAACAGTCCCTGAAAACCAGGAAGAACTAATTCTACTGCGTATTTTACTGAATCCAGATTTTCTCTTTCAAAGACAAACAACGGATAAGTGATTCATGGTACACATGATTTGAGAATATCAATATACTTCTGTCACTGTGTTCTAGCATTGAACGAGTGGAACAGCAATCTAAGATACATTAGCAAGCAAAGCCTTTGTTCACTGGCAAAGGCTGCATCCAGACATATCCTTTTACTCAAACTAGAAAAGACTAGAAATCAGCTACAGTTATCACATGCACTATCCTAAGGCTATGCCTACACCAGAATGTTCAAAATAAAAACATTTTCAACAGGTAGCAAGGCATACCTGTACCTTGACTCCATCAAAATTAGGAAGAGTCACTATTTATGACCAGAGTCCTTTCAGTGAATCAATTAAATCATCCACTCTCTTACTTATTAATTGTGCTACGGAGTACAAAACTGTGATTTATGAAAGAAATTAACGGTTAAGTTTTCAGAGAAGCTAGTCCTTGATTGTTTTCATTGATGTCATTTGAAGTGATTAGTGCTCAACATTTCTGGGAAAATGAAGAGCCCTACCAATCTCATTGCAGCTGCCACTGAAATCAACATCAAAATAATGATGTATAAGCTACAGCTTCAAGTTCAAATGGTATTTTTATACCGACATCTCCTTGAGTCCTGAAGCACAAAAACATCCAACCCATTCTTTAAAACTGGAGGTTGCATGCAGACCACAGCTTTAAGACTGTTTGATCTCAGTTCTGCATTACAAAGAAGGGCACCTGATTTACCTTATCTACTCTTTGAACACATTGCCATTCTCAGTCTTCTCCATTGTCCTCCTACCTCACCTCCTTTCTCAACTAAACAGAGAATCTCCTCAGTTTCTGTTCATATAGAGAATTTCTATAATAGAATTGGTGTTTGTTCTCCTTTCAGCGAACTGTTTTGACTCACAATAACTTTATTGCTGTGCAATAAACCAGCATTAACACCACACTCAAAGTTTGTTCTGCATCAAACTGTGTTACTGTAATTCTCCACAGTGAAAGAAAACATGATAGTCTCCAAGCAGATTCCTCCTAGCGCTCATAACTGCCACAAACACAGTTGTTCTTATCAGTTTCCCTTTCACCATGAAAGATCAAGCCAGGTTTTGCAAATGAAACTTATAGACAGCTGATGATTTTAAAATGCTTCTAAAAAAAAGAAAAAATGATACACTGTATAGGTGTCACTGTTCCTCGTTCTTTAGCTTGAAAACACATACTTAATCTTGGAAAAACATGTTAGCTCATTTTGGTGACTCAACTGTGCACAGACACTGTGATTCTCAGAACGAAAGCTCTCTACACAAAAGGTGAGAGCTGAGCCTGAGCTTGGTCTCTGATTTTGCTCTCTAAAAAATGGTGGGATGCTTGGGCTAAAACTGATACATGGGAACTGCTGACCAGGCAGTTTAACTCCCTCCAACAACCTGAGGTTTTTCGTTTACAAAAATAGTTAAAACTTATAGTATTGACACTAAGAAGTGACTCAGTAAGATCCAGAACATCCACTGCCACTTGACAGAGACACAAAACTATTTTTATGTAGTATTTACTATTATGTACTATTCCTATTGATTATGGAAACACACAGTGAGAGCTTTATGAAGTGGAATTGAATTTGCCTTACAATATACTGAATACTGATCACATTGTGTAGATACTGCTACACTGTGCCATTTCCCGTGGGATGAAGACAAACTATTTTAATCTCACAAGGGGTAATAAAGATTATCAGGCTCAGAAGTCTGAATGCTTTGCATCTATTCCTCTTTGTTGCAGCTTACACTCACACTTGCCTTGCAGCCACTTAACTCGGCGACTCTTGGGAAAGAACTTCTCTGCGCAAATGGACATAAAGGTTCTAGTCTCTTCAATGTATTTCAATGCAAAAAGTATTTCAAGGTTAACGTTAAATAACTTCCTTTATGAACAGTTTTTACGGCTTTTATGTTGTTTTCCATCTGACCATATTTCTACATCGGCTGCACATTACGGAGTGCTCCCGTCAGCGATGGCTGAAGTGCCCAGCAAGGGCAAGGCTTTGTTTAAACTCAGTGCACTGAAACTTTATATTAAAGGCACCTCCGTGGAGAGGTGCTCCTCAGAGTTACGGAGTCTTCAGTCAGCGCACAGGGAAAAAAAAAATAGTACATATACTTTGCTCCAAGTGCCTGAGGCTCTGAAATACTTACCTCTTTATTAGTGTATGAAGCCAGGTAAGAAACAAAATTTAAACTCACATCAATTCCAGGATGCGCAAACCTTTCTGATAACCAGCTACTTGGGCCAGGTTTGCTTGTTTAATTACATTAACTTCATATGCAGACTGAGATCACTAAGAAAGAAAAACCATAACACTTCCTCAAGAATTGTCAGAAATCATATTATGTGTAAGAGCTTAGATAAACTGGGAAGAGATTTACAGGCAAGATATTTGTACTGAGTTTGCATGGCCAGGTTTTGGTAGTAGGGGGCTACAGGGGTGGCTTCTGTGAGAAGTGCTATAAGCTTCCCTTCTGTCCAATAAAGCCAATGCCAGCTGGCTCTAAGAGAGACCCGCCACCGGCCAAGACCGAGCCCATCAGACAGTGGTAGCGTCTGTGTGGTAACATATTTAAGAAGGGGAAAAAGTTGTCATACAACAGCAGCTGCAGTCAGAGAGAGGAGTAAGCAAACATGAGAGGAACAACTCTGCAGAAAACAGGGTCAGTGAAGGAGGACGAGGTGCTCCAGGCACAGGAGCAGAGACTCCCCTGCAGCCTGTGCTGCAGACCATGGTGAGGCAGGCTGTGCTCCTGCAGCCCGTGTTGGTTGGAGCAGATCTCCACCTGCAGTCCATGGAGGACCCCACGCCAGAGTACGTGGATGCCTGAAGGATTTTGTGACCCTGTGGGAAGCCCATGTTGGAGCACAGTCCTGGCAGGACCTGTGGCCCCGTGTAAAGAGGAGCCCACGCAGGAGCAGGTTTGCTGGACGGGCTGTGACCCTGCAGGGGACCCATGCTGGAGCAGTCTATTCCTGAGGGACTGCACCCCGTGGGAGGGACGCATGCTGGAGCAGTTCATGAAGAACTGCATCCTGTGGGAAGGACTCATGTTGGAGAAGCTGGTGGACCCACACTGGAGCAGGCAAAGAATGAGAGGGGTCCTCCCCCTGAGGATGAAGGAACAGCAGAGACAACGAGTGATGAACTGACTGCAACCCCCATTCCCCACCCCCCTGCACTGCTTGGTGGGGAGGAGGTACAAAATTTGAGAGTAAAGTTAAGCCCAGGAAGAAGTGACAGGTGGGGAGAAGGTGTTAAGATTTGGGCTTTATTTCTCATTATTCTACTCTGATTTGAGTGGTAATAAATCAATTTTCCCTAGTCAAGTTTGTTTTGCATGTGACTGTAATTGGCAAGTGAACTCTCCCTGCTCTTATCTCAACCCACAAACCTTTCATCATATTTTTTCTCTCCCGTCCAGTTGAGGAGGGGGAGTGATAGAGCAGCTTTGGTGGGCACCTGGAATCCGGCTAGCGTCAACCCGCCACAGTATCATATATCTAAAATTACCTTGTTGGAGAGATCACAAAACATCAAGAAAAAAAAGAAATAACTATAGTAAATGTGCAAAAATATTCTCAGTTACATTCTGTAAAAACTTCTGTTTTGAAAACAGGGCTACTTGAAAATTTGTCAAAGATCTGTTACTGTTTTTAGCNATCCAGCAAGCGTCAACCCGCCACAGTATCATATATCTAAAATTACCTTGTTGGAGAGATCACAAAACATCAAGAAAAAAAAGAAATAACTATAGTAAATGTGCAAAAATATTCTCAGTTACATTCTGTAAAAACTTCTGTTTTGAAAACAGGGCTACTTGAAAATTTGTCAAAGATCTGTTACTGTTTTTAGCAGGAAGGGGATTACGCTGATTATGTTTGATCAGTGGGTTGTTCGGGCAGCTTGCAGAAGCCACAGTGACTCGCTTTCTCCGAGACTACAGTGAGAAATGCAGAGTTAACAGCAAGAGAAAATGACTGTGCTGCCCTTTGCGAGATGGGATGGTTGGACAAATGAAGGCAATTTATCACACATACCCTAAACACACAACTAGAACCTAAGCCGTACTTCATTTCTCATCAGCTGCTGTTGCCTTCCATTCCTCACGCAGCTGCTAAACACTTCCTGGGAAGCTCCATGCCTACACCAACTTCTTCTTTCAGAGTTCCCCAACTCATATCTCATCCTGTCTCTTCTACTCCTAAATATCTTTTGTTTCCTCTCTCTGCAGTTTCTTAGGTCATTAGTCCCACTGACTCCTACCTACACTATCGCTCTCCGTCATCAGCTCCTTCTCATGCTCCACAGCACTTCATTAGTTGCCTCAAAAGCAAAGAAATATCCAGCGATGCTTTTTGCTTTGATTTGAGGTTTGATTTTATTTTTTGGTATCTGCTTTTAATACATACATGCATCCTTTTCTCCAAATCTGTGCTAACTTCCTCTTATTTTTTTCCTCCTCCTATCTTTAAAGGTTGTCAGTATATTCAATCATAATTTGGTCTATGCAATATTAAACAAAACCAAACCAACAAAAAGTCAACAATTACTGAGTCTTGCTTCCCTAACCACCATCTTACTCCCTTCTGTTTGCCCCCCAAGCAGGCTATTTGTTTTGCTGCCTAGATCTATGTCCCTCCAGCTTTGTCCTTAATTTCCTTTTAACTGTGTCACTAATAATCTCTGTCTAATTCATTATCTGGATCTTGTAATATATTGAAACAGCCTAAGATCCTCCTACAATACAACAGGTTCCTGACAGATCCCAGAAAGGCATGACTACTTTCTAAGAATGAACACAAAGTTCACTTCCATGTCCTTCTGGGAGTCATCAGAAGTCTTCATTACAGGACTACGACTAGTCCCAGAGGCTGTATCTAAACAGATAAGCCCTAGCCATATCCTGAATTTATGGCAGTTGTGAAGCAACACTACTTCCTTTGCTGGAGAATGGATGAGAACACTAGTTGATCAGAAGAACATGAGCCTGGGTCACACCGATGTGCGTACCTGAAGGTCGGTTTAGATGCAACCTGGGGGTATATCAAAGCTTTCATGTTTCTTTCAGGTTAATAGAACTACCATGACATAAACCAATCCTTCAGGCATACCTCTCAGTATGTACATACAACACAAACTATAAGGCAATAAAAAGAACATCCATAACATATTACACCTGCCTGCGAAGTCTTTCAGACTACTCTTTTCTCCTTTGCTGTGTCTGATTTGACTGATTCAGGCCCTGAACTTGCTGCAAGATTTGTGGGCTTTCTGCAGCTTCACGCTGGAACTTAGCAGAGACTACGTACACCAGCTTAGGGAACACAGGGCTTTAAATAATCATGTTTTTAGAGCAATATATATACACTTTATAACGTAATGCATATATTTAAAATTGCTTATAAATGGCAAGCAGAGACCATCAGCATCGGTCAGCTAATTGAAGCTTTTTCGTAACCTCCTTCACAGAGTAGCAGACATTTTAAAAAGAGGGGAGATGCAAGTGTCTCATTGCCAGTGGTCACGGACTCTAAAATAATAATTACATTTTTTGCATTTCAAACTGTCTTATAACCTCATTTTATCCTAAATACTCAAATCATTTTGGAGGCAACATTAATCTAAAAATATATGTCACTGAAATTAATGCATTACCAGATAACAGCAGTCCAATGTATCTCAAATTTAAAGAAAGAGTTCCCTAGAGTGATAAAACTCTAACAACCACCCACAGCTAATTTATTTTAGATGTATGTACATGGTTCAAATTGTATAATATCCCAGCAGAACAAGGCAATCTTAACCTTGACTGGATTATTATAATTTCCAAATTGGTTGCCCGTCTTGCTTTGTGCCTTAGGGAAGTTTGTATCAAATGCGTTGTTGGAGCAGACAAACCTCTGGAGCGAGATCTGCTTTGGTGAAAATGATTAAAAACGAGGAGGGCATTACAGCTTCAGTAATGTATTTTTAAACTATACAACTGACAGCTGTAATCTTAGCTAAGTAACTGATGGAAACACTTGAGCGGATGCCTAAACTGCTCCTTTCATGGTATCTCCTCTCTCTACACGGAGGTATGTTGTTGCAGTTGCCCTCAACAAACATTCTGAGCCTTTATAAGGATATATTCTTCTATAAGGTATATGATGCTACTGACTTTATGTTATTTATATTTTATACTGTGCATATTCAAACACTGTCCAAATCTAATGTTCTGTGTTCTCTATGCATAGAAACCCCTTACATGGTATATTTCTCCACATTTACATGTGCACACTACTGACCTTGAGAGTCTGCTTAGCTCTGACAGTCTCCTGTATCAGGAGGACCTTCTGTTGACATCACAAGATGCCACTTATATGCAAGAAGTTACCAGTATCGGTATTTTAGTGCACACACGTGAGTTTCTATCGCTCTTATAGCTGTTGTGGAAAGTAGCAACAGTCATGCAGTTAAGTTTCTTAGCACCTCTGTAAACACATACACATAAATGATTTTTCATTGGTTTACAAGACTCACGGTTAGGGAAATATGATAAACATACGTATCTGCCTTTCTGTTAAGGACTTTCTGCATTTGTAAAAGGGCGGTTGTTTTGGAGGACTGGGATTTGCTTTTAATTAAACCAACCAATTTCATGGTTGGTTATTCATATGAGCAGATGCATGTAACTGCCAATGCTACTTTCAAAAAAGTGTTATTGTGTAAGTGTTCCCAATCCACTGGGCTATATACTGGTGCTTATCATTTAAATATATGAAACTCCATCCTGCAGAATCGCAATGGGGTGTTGTTCCAGGGACAACAGGCACAGCTGTGGAAGGACGCAATTTGCAACCTGTCCTCATCAGGAGCAGGCACAATGCTGAAACCTTTGAAACACTGCTTTGGAACAGCAATTAAGTATCCCTAGCTACCAAGTTAAATCTCAGGTTCACAGGGATTTCATCTATCCCCTCTGGGCTCATTCACTAAAAGTAGCACAAAATACCTGGGAAAAGAGGCAGAGTTTGCAGATACCACTATGGATGTGGTGAGAACTTCAGCAGGTGTGTATCACCAGCTGTGAGTCTACTCCCATGTTTTTAGTTCAAATCTGTTGAAGGCGATCTACACTGTAAGTTGCTTCTGTTAAATTTTAAACTACATAAGCTAAATTGCTGCAAGCAAGTATGTATAACCTCTTATTTCCATTAAAGCCAGACTTTTAGTATAGCTTAATTCAATTAGGAGTAGCCTTTCTTAACCAAGTCTGTCTGCAACAATTTATATTGCTTTACTTTAACCAATGTAGTGAACTAGTGTAAGTATGCAAGCAGAAAAATCCTATCCTAACTTTCCTGGTACCATTCATCAGAAAACAACAAGATATTTCTAAATGAGTATTTCGTGTAGCCTTTTGTCAATTATAGCTTTACCAGTGATTGCCTTTACCATAACAAGAACTTTGATTTTATTATATATCCTTACTGAAATATGAAAGGTGCCCATTTAATAATTCTTGATAACAGAAACTCGGAACACATGCAAATAAACTTTCCACACAACCTCACCAGGAAAGACCGACTAATAAAAAGGCATTTGCCTTTACTTTTCTTGGTCACTTACAACAGTCACAACAAGTTAGCAACATTTTATATATTTCAAATGTGCAATAATGTACAAGCATTTACTCACGTCAACTTTCTCAGTTGGTTTGGCTTGGTTAGCATAAGGTGCCAAGAGATACACAGGAAGGCTGCAACATTCTGCCTTGGCCAGTATTTTGATCAACCGCCCAAATACTGTGAAAAGAAAGAGTCTAAGGAAAAAGAAATCAATACACTCCTCTCACGAAAGATGTGAAATCAGATGCTCGCTTTCTCTTTCTTAAGAAGCTCAGAAAGGAGCCAAAAGATGTTAACAAAACGCAGTAGTAAAGCCATTAGCCTCATCAGATAGCAGTGCTATCTCCCTACAGCTATAGATTGCTGCATGCTTTATTTAACAAATTCCATTCTCACAGATGCATGTTTATGTGCATATACTTCTGTGTTTATATACTTACATGAATATAAATCCCCACCTAGAAGTTACCAAGCATTATCAACCTTCATTCATATATATAGACACCGTCATTCTGAACATAATTGTGGAAGTGACACAAAAAGATTCTCACAAATTTTGTACATAAAAACCTAGCAGATTTTAAAGCCCACTAAAATGTACTTCAGTATTCACACATTATCTAACCAGAGGAGAAGGTTCAGAAGTAATAATCCTAAATTCCTAAAATGTTTGCAGCACTTCATATTAAAGCTAAAAATATTATCAATAGGAGCCATTGGTTTTCACATAACACTAGAGATTTGGCCAATAAGTTGGCAAACAAGGAATGGAAAACAAACTGAACTTGTAGAAAATAAAAATGTTATTCTGGTAGAACATAATTTAGAGATGACAACTAGATGGAGGCAGTCTGAAGAACAGAAAAAGGAGGGAAAGCAGAGCATCAGCTGTCTGTGATAGGTATGACACAGGTCTTTAACTACATAAAAGAAACTATTTCTGCATGGCATCTAATAGTTTATAAAAAGAGACTGATGTGGTAGAACAGCAGAAAGAAGTCAGCACTGGAAAGATGATCCACCCAAGAAATGGCACAAGAACCAGGATTTCCCTACAATAACATGCAAAATCTAATCAAATCTCCATTCTGTAGACATGAAGTTAATTTAACATACCATGTAAATTTTTACAGCAAAGTCACAGCCTTAGAAGATATAGTGGGACATTCTATTTGCTTTGCAGTGCCCTGGTAAGCAAAAATAGTTATTCAACCACAGGGTAGGTGTTACCTTGCCCTCTGCTTTCACAAACCAAGAGCAAGAGAAAGTTTTCCTTCATGCAGCAGGTCTCACTGATGGGAGACATGGGGCCTCAGCTGGAGTACAAAACATGTTTTCCAAAGTAATCTGAACTAGGGTTTTTTTTAGAGAAACAGCCACTCTTGATGAAAATTTTTGGCAACTGAGAACACACCAGGGGATGAGCTGCTCCCACATTTCACTAGCCTGACTGCAGCATGACAAGCACTGTGATTTCTCCACTTCAGTCCTGTATTAATCTGTTCTGAAATCCAACTGTTATATTAGCCTTCAAGGTCATAAGTTCTTTTCAGCTGGTCTGTACACTTAAATTTTTCCACAGGACAGAGATTCCCATGCCTTAAGTGTGTTCAGTGTTCCTTGCTACAAGCCTGATTTTACACTTGGCCATACTGAACACTGTCTCCTTGCGTCAGGCTTACCGAGTCATTCAACATTACTAAGAGAAGACAGCTTGTTTTCTTGACCCACTTCTCCACAACCGGAGTTGTCTGCAATCTTAAACCTGTGATGATTTTGCACGTTTGTTTGCAGATTAGAACTAAAATGTAAAATACCTTAGGGTTAAAAAGCAGTCCCCCAAGGCACTCCACCAGAAACACAGCTGTGTAAAAATTATTGTCTCTTTACAATTATATTTTGAGACGCATTAGTCTTTTACATTTAGCATGACCTGTGGAAATACTATTTTTTTTAATTAAAATGCCATAGGCTATTGAGTTCAAACCCCTGCAGACATCTGTGACAGACTAAATCCCTTAGGGTGGAACACCAGTCACTGAATGAACCCCTACAACTGAAGAACACTTGGAGGAGATGGGCAAGGGTGATAGCCCCATGAAGCTTAGAGAAGAACACAAAGAAGCTGACTTTATCTCAACACAAAGGGGACCAGACCGTGGCCTTTGATTAAGATAAACAGCTATCAACCCTTGAGTGGATCAACTGGTGGTATAAACGTCTCCCTGAATTAGCCAGACCAGGATGGGGGGAGTGAATACCTGGCTTAACCAGAGTATTAAAAAATAACTAACAAAATACTTTCAAACAGAGCAACAGGCTTGAGCTGGCTTCAACCCACATATTCCTTCCTGGCAATTAAGGATTCCCAGCATCTTGGCAGTGAACATATTGTTAAGACTGGTAATGCAAATCACATCGGTATTGTGAGTGCACTGTTTATTGCAGCTGTTATATTTTTTTAAGTATAATTAACATCTGTATTGTGTTTTCAGTATATTTTGTATCAGTCTGCTAAATCAAAAATCTCATTAACATCGAATAATTTTAGGTAAGTTTGGCATTAAACTTTACAGTCTCTATGCATGGAATATCTAAAAAAATTTTGATCTGAGAATATTGGACTCTGACAACATCTATTACAGACTTTACATCAACACCTTTATCAACCAAACATGTAACTTCAAAAAAGCGATGTCTAAATTGTTAAGGTCTGTTTCCCCACAAATCCATGTAGATTAGCATTCATTATATTCTGCTCTACAAACTCTTTATCAATCAAGTCTCACATCAAGCATTCCCTTGGTATGGATGCCAGACTTACCTAAGAGTAAGTCCATTTATCCTGTGACAAAACTTTAGCATTACTTCTGCCCCTGGAATTCCCCAAATTTTCTAAAATTTTTTTTTTAAATGCAAGAATGTCAGAGAGATATTTTAATATAAAATTTCCCAGACTTGAACTGACTCTTTTTAGATTTAAGCAACTTTAATCAATCATTTTCTTAAGCTACATGGATATTTTAGTTCTTGTGTTCCACAAGACACCTCCAGTGCTAGTAGAGGACAGTTTCCTATATGTCAGGGATAGATCTAAGATAAATGCTTTCCTTAACAACTATCTGTTGATTTGCTGCCAGCACTGTGTACTATTACACCACATTTCCCTTGTTGGGATTCAATTCTATATTTTCAAGATCATTTGCTTCTGACTTACACATGACAAAAAGCAACAGTTTGACTGTTTTCCCACCTGATGCTTTCTACATCATGGACTTCAACACTGCAGTCATGAGTCTCTTCTAGGCCTCCATTATCCCAACATCGTATTTAACATTATAAACAAGTATTTCCAGTCCCACTTGCTTATCTAGATTCTTCTGTTAGCATTTTGCCAACCAAGGAAACTTTTTTCCTGTGTCCTTTGGTGCCTAGGCTGTTTCCTACCTCTCATGCTGATTTTACAAGGAATGGTTCCACATGTTATCTTTCATTCTAGTTCTACCCTAAAAATTGATTAGCCATCTATTGAAATAAAGAATTCAAAGTATTGATCCTTCTCCTCATAGTTCCCAATTTAAAAAAAAAAAAAAACCTCCACAACCCCAAACCCTTCACCTAAACCACTTGTCTCATCAATTCATATCCAGCATCTTCTGCTTGCTTTCTTGGATCATTTCCTTTTCAAAATCTAATACAATTCCAGACCATTTTTTTTTCCTCTACCTCATCAGCTGATGCCATCTGAGTTAGCACCAATGAAATAGTAGAGCTGCAACAATTTACACCAAAGGCTTTTGTAGCCTGCAGTTGTCGAAGATCTGACACATGATCTAGATACTACCCTAAATGAAGTTGCTATTATACACTGTAGCACCACAATTTTAATCAAAGAAAAATATTCATATTCCAATACATTGCCTATTTTTCCTTATTGGTTTTAATTATGAAATCAAATTAAAATTAAACAGATTGTGGCATCTTAACAAATACATAGAATTTTTTTAATTAAAGTTAAACATAATTTATTTTAAATAGAAAACAAAGTAAAATCAGTATGATGTGAAATTCCTTAGTCAGTATCGTAAGCAAAATGTTTCACTCAGTGTTTGTTGCGGGGGAGAGTGGTTAAGGTTTAACGGTCGCTCAAAGAATCACCACCAAAGATATGAGGGAAAGGTGATTTTTAATATGAGTTTGTAAAAAGGTGCGACTTTACAGAATTCGATGGCAAGATTCACTCTGTTACTTACTGTGTGAAGGGAATGTGAAAGGGAATTGGGTCAGAGTGGTGCTTAGGTGCAACTGTCACAGTGAACGGCGGGGGGGGGCGGGGCGGAGAGAGAAGTGATTTTTTACAGTGGTCGGATGGGGGAAACCGAGTCAGGGTCGAGTTGGAGTGATGTATACAGGGTTTAGGGAAAAGGGTATAAGGAGTGCCCTCCCGTTGAGTCAC
>VZSC01009693.1:52246-70712 GCA_013398225.1 Steatornis caripensis
TATTACTTCTTATCTTGGCTCATTGTACCAACAGGCAGGGTCGTAGGGCGCCCAATTATCCCAGCTCTTTGTTCTCATATGGTGCTGTATGATCTGACATTGCAATGCGTTTTTTTACTAGGGGGAGGGGAGCAGGGTCTACACCACAACAGTGTTATAACACTGCTATGCAATTTCCTGGTTTCTTTTGCACTATAGATTGTCTCACTGTTTTTAATCAAGCCAGTCAGACAGCCAATGGTTATTTTCACTTAACAGAAAAAGCCTGATAACTACTTTTCCCTCCCATTATGCTGCACAAAGCAAAATACTTCAACAACCCTGAAAATAAAAATCTTCTGTTACAAAAGAACATTCAGGCAAAGCAGAAATCCACCTTTCCTTCATGTTACCCTGCACCACACTACACCATGGGCAGGACAAAGGTTTTGAAAACTACATGTTTACCATTGGTTTCTAACAAAAAAAAAGTTGCAGATGCTCAGCATCTTTGAAAATTCAGCCAGGACTGTCTTAGGAAATGAAACTGTTCAGCATTTCTTAGCATCAGACTGTTTAAATGCAAGGACCTAAGGAAGCAAAAGTTCTACATTGTGTGAAGATAAAAGCAGAGGTGAAATCCTGCTGTCTTCCACTGTAAGAGTCAACAGTCAGGGGAATGGGGTAAAGGGCAACTGTCTTCACTAGCCTACTTTGTTAACAACTGGTGCGAATCAATGGACCAGAGTTAAGCATTTAGGTTTCCTTTAACACTGTTATGGGTTAGATGTGTCATGTAGCCTAAACCAACTCACAACATACCTTGCAAGTATTCAGACAGCTATCTGTGTTTTCAAACTACAGAGTTTTAATAGCAATAAATAGGAAAAAAAAAAAGAACCCAGAATCCAAGAGTGGACCTCCATTGTTATCTGTGCTCATATTCACACCCCATTGATTTCCACGGCAGTTAAGCACCTAAATGCAAATCTAGGACTGGCGCCTGATTTGTAAAAGTACTTAAAGCTGGAAGTAGACAACTTAAAGATTTTGAAATTCCCAGTAGGTCTCTAATCTTCAGTTAGTCACTTAACTGCCTCATTACAGTTGGCCCAAATTCTCAGCTGAAAGAGGTCTATGTTGAGGCACACCATGTTCTTAAAAGTTCTTCAGTTCAAGCTCACCTGATTCAGCTGACTTTCAGCACTTCATCCCTGGTTTCCCTCATCACAGAGGTGCCTGTTGAACAGAATGGAAATAATACAGATGATGCAGCAACAGCTTATCAGAAAATAAGGGTAAACAACATGGCATAGGAAAGCATGACTCTCCAAAAGAGTCTTGCATCCTACAAGCTGCAAGACAGCAGTTTTCTGTCAAAAGAGTTCAATGGACTTTGCTTTAGGTCTCCTCTTCAAATGTTGGATTGTATTTGCTGATCTTTTACAAGTCTGGTTAGGTCTTACAAATCTGATGACAAACAAACCAAAAAGTCTCCCAGAGAAGCAAGCAGACTTCACTGCTATTTGTCAAGTTTACTGAAGTGCAAGTAATCAGAGTTTATAACAGTCTTCAATTGTCCAAACTCCATCCCCTCTGACATGCTTCTAACTTTTTTTATATATCACCTTCACTCATGTGTCATACCTGTACTCAGGCAAGCACTGGGCCTGCAGGATTAAACTCCCATTTTCCTGTCTCAAATGATGCCATTAAGGACTCAGTTCCTTAGTCAACGAGTACAACAAGTCAAATCTCTCCTTTTGCAGTCACAATACACATGAGAAGTCGGAGCCTCTTGCATGAACCTTCTCAGTATGATCAAGGATGACTGGGGAAAAAAAATCCAAACAAAACAAGTCCCCCACCCCCAAATCCAAAAACTCACTTCACTGTGAATAAACATACAGGATTACCCAAACATTAGCCTTTGAGAACTAGAGTAACTGCTGATTACTGACATTACATAAAAATCTCACTGCTTTCAGGACAGTACTATCATATTCATCCAACACTCACACACAGCCTTGCAACATACTGCATTTATTCTAACATGATTCTAGGCAACCTGACCTCAAATTCATAAACTAAGAATTTTAAAAAGCTTAGACACTGATAGTCTAAATTCCTCTTCCATTACTATGCCCTGTGTTTCTAGTGACCAGGTGTCATGGAGGCACCCACAAAATACGCAGGGCGGGTACTCACTATGAGATTTATTCTAACCAAAATTACTTTGAACTTCAATGAACAATAGTAACTCACAAGTTCTGACGTCAGGCAGGAATAACACTACACAGCCAACTTAAGAATTCCTAACCATTGTTCAGTTTCCTTAAACAAGGTAGATGAGAATAATTAAGATCTAGCTGGCCCTCTCAGTCCCTTTCGGAATACACCACAATAGGAGGCGTGTTCTGCAGATTCCCATTCTACCCTTAACGGGTCTTGTGGGTGTAGTGGATCTAGCCTCTGACAAGTCTTAAAGTTCATCCTTTAGGTCGTTACAGGTCTCTGTATGTTCTGGAGTCCAATCCCATGCCCTGTTTTTCCCGAGCAGGTTATACAAAGGGCAAGCAATCACTGAGAATCCAGATATTAGTTTCCTCCAATGGCCCACGTACCTATCACTTGCTGTAATGCTGTAATTATTTTCTGGAGTTTGCCCCTTCTCAACAGCTGACAGTGTACCATCAGGTACCACAACTGCACCAGCTATCCACCAAGCTCCTAGGAATTTAATCTCTTGTCCAGGACCTTGACTTCCAGAAGGTGGAATGTCTAGCTCATTCTTAGCAGATTCCAGATGGCTCAGCCACTTGCCCTACCTGTTCTTTGTCATCTCCACCAATTAAGATACTGTCTGTGTACTGATATATGTGTATGCCTGATGGCACTTCCACATATCAAGAAGTTTAGCTAAGGCATTGTGGGCAATGGTAGGGGAGTGTTTATATCCCTAAGGTAGTCATTTAAAAGTGTATTGCACTCCTTCCCAAGTGAAGACAAACTGGGGTTTGTCCTCTTTTCTTAGGGGAATCATAAAAAACATATCCTTGACATCTAGGGCAGCCACCCACAAGTGGGCAGCTGCCTGTATTGCTGTTACTATGGAGGTTATACTTGGGACAGTAGCCATTAGTGATGGGGTTTTACTGTTCAATTTTCTATAATCAATTCTTAAGCATCATCACTCATCACTTATGGACTGACCAGAGTGGAGAATTAAAAGGGAAATGGGTGCAGCTTATTATATCTCTCTTCTCCAGATCATTAATCACTTCTTCAACAGCCTGTTTAGATGCAGTTGGTAGAGGGTATTGAGAAATACGGGTTACTTCAGACTGTGGTAGTGCAGCATCAAGTTGCAGGGTCCTAACATGCGCAACCTCCACCCCATGGCTTCTGAATGCCACAAGCTGCCATTGGGCAGATACCACTACTTGCCTGCTAATACATCAAATCCCAATATATTTCCTTTATAAGGGCTTAGGGCCACCTCCATGGCCATCATCCACTTTTCCCCAGGCAGCCAGAACTGAGATATGGGACATTTTTCTGCTGTACCTCTTACCACTATTATGTTTGTAGTCTTCTTGATTTAATTCCTAGTTCATTGGCTTGTTGCTTATTTAAGATACTAATTTGGGCCCCTGTATCAATTAAGAACTCTAAACTTATTTGCTTCAGACCCACGGGGATATGTATGCAAGGCTCCTTGTAAGCAGACCATTGGCAAGAATTCACCATGCAGAGTGGGCAGTCCAAACCCCAAAGCGCAACTTCTAGGTTTTTAGCCCGTTCGGTTTCTTTTGCAGGGCTGCAACAGGGTTAACTGTTCTATCATGCAGAGAGGCAGTCCCTGTTTCTCCTGGTCACTTGTTCTCTCCTCTAACAATTCTGCTGGTCTCCAGACATAGTTGGTGGACTGCCTGTGCACCACCACCACCCGGGATACTCCCAACACTAGCACCTTTCACCGAAAGGTCCTTTCTGGATAGTAGGTTTGATTGGGTCTGTCTTGGGAGGGTTCAGACTCCCAGGGAGGGGACCATTCAAGGTGAGGTTTGCGACCGGTCTGTCAGACCCTCCTATTGCCATCTGGACCACCACCTGGCTCAACCCATCCCATCTCTTGCCCGTGACTGTGCTGTGTAACGTCTCTGCCCAAGTCAGCATGTGCATGGGCAGATTCTGAGGTTTAGCCGATCACATTCTATGATCCTCTGAATCCTTTCTCGGAGAGACTAGACATGGAATTTTTAAGTATCCAGTAGTCCTCTAATGAGCAGTCTAAGGTGGCTGGGGTCCACCACAGAACAATCAGTACCCTGTGCCACTCCCTCTCATATACTGCCTGGAGGCAAGCAGCGTTTTGCGCTCCTTCCGCTCACTCTGACAGCCCTTTTACCCGAATAGTAACAGGCTCACCTCGCTCTTTGGGGCCCACACCCTCTGCCCAATAAGCCACTTGGGATGTGATCAACTGGTCACCTTCCAGCCCATTGGGGCCCCAGAACCCCCCTGCCTTGTCATCACTTAACAGTATCCAAGCCACCCCCCATCTTGAAGAGGCTCAAAACAGATACTCGGTTTCAGTTTCACCCAGCTCACACAAAAACTTAGTTTGCAATTCACTGAGTTCGTGTCCCAGCCAGGGAGTGGTACGGACGATGGTGCAGGAGTTTCCACCATGCAGTGCCACGTGCCTGTATGTTTTAATAAGGGGTCACAATTTTCTTCCCTCTGATTCCTCCATTTCCTCCAAACTATTTTCATTAGGAACTCCCCAAATATCCCAAACTTCAGGGCCTGCACCCACAATTAACTTTTGTATTTGGACCACACTGGAGGGGCTTTTAGCTTGTGCTAGCATGATCTCATTTTTTTGTTCCAACAGACGCATCCGCTCTCTTTGTATTTTCAGTTCTTTCTTCAAACAATCTACTTTTAATTCTAACATTCCAGAATAATTACATGAGCACCTAGGATGGCACACATACTTCCTTTATCACTGCCATCCCCAAAACTTTGACAGCTTTGTTCCAGATTTTTCATGACCAGGTCCAGGTTGGACAACTTCTCCTTCACCCACTGTATGTCTGGGGAGAAGAGGCACAGCTGTGTCTCTGTAGTAATTCCTCTATTGACATCCTGCTGACTACACCAATTAATGTCATGGAGGTACCCACAACACAGGCAGGGCAGGTACTCAAACTGAGATTTATTCTAACCAACATTACTTCGCACTCCAACAAATAATAGCAAATCACAAGGTTCCAGCGTCAGGCAGGAATAATAGTACACAGCCAACCTAAGAATTCCTAAGATTTTGCAAACAATTCTTTAGAATGATAAGCCAAAACGCTCAATCACTCACCTATAAGATATGGGCTCTCAATCCCAGAAAAGTTGCCTTGGGTGGCATCCCAACCCAAGGGAGAGTCCCTGACTGCAGACCCAGTACTCAAAGGAGGACTGACTCCAATCAGCTCTCCGGCAGGGCTCCGTTTATACCCTAGTTGAGTCTGATCTGTGGTCAGTTCTGACAGGCTGGGGGCCCCATCTTCCAGAATCTGTGAACCTGGCAACAGCCACTGTAAGGGCAGGAAGAGCAAGGTAAGCTGGCAAAAAAAGCAAGGTAACCATGTTTCATCAGCCCGTCTTTATCAGGTCTTTCAGCAAGCCCCAGTCTTTGTCAGGTCTTTGTTAGGGTGGTGGCATCTGCCGCACAAGGCCTGGAGAGCTCCTACTCGGCAGGCTACACTATGCGCCACAGCCAAAACTGAACTTAAGTCACTTGAATATCTGCTAGCTGCTTCCGCTAAGTTCTTCATGTCAAAACAACTACATCACAATAATGAACACCAAGCATTAAAAAGTAAGTCTTTCACAGTTACAAGACTGAAAAGAAATCAAGACCTGTCACTCTCTTACTGAATGCTTTTTATAATAAAACTACTGGAAAACAACTCCTCAAACCTTGAATTTGCTGAAGAGCTTCCAACATAGTCTGACCAAGTGAATTGGCAATGAAAACAATTTATCTGCACCACCTCCACAGCTAGTTATCTCTTATTGTGGCATCAGTGGTCAAAGCTACTTATTTTTTGGAAGAGGAGAATGCTATTAGGGAGGTAGATGTCAGACTCATACCTGCAAATAGGCTTGGCAGAAGATCAGCTTCAATAGTAAGCAAGCAAAGAACCACTGCTTGCATCAAGCAGCAGTCAGCAACTGTGGCACAAATTTCTGTAATAAATTCTCCTTTAACTCCGTTCACAGTTTAATTAAATCCACAGTTTAATTACTACAGCAAAACGCACCGGTCAGGGCCACAACTCCACATGAAGTAACTAAAATGCTGTTTCAGTTTTTAAATGAGGTGCCTGAAAAAAATACTCAAAAGAAAATTAAACCTTTCTATAAAAAGCCTGTGAAACATGTCAAAGATATACCGAAAATATGCATAGCTTCATTTGAGTAAGAAAGCTAGATAAAATTCTTTAAGTTGTTTGGTAATGTTTGAAATATGGCATGGTTATATTTACTGGCAAGTAAGAAGCTATTTAAAATGTGAAAGTATTTTAAAGTAATTTCTAGGCTTTGGGTTTTGACTTAGAGTTTTCCATAGAAGTTCTATTAATGAAGCCTTCATTCATATAAATAATTTTATATGAAACATGATAAATACTCTGTTATACCAGGGTTTTAAAGAAGACTCAGACCTACATCATTGCAATTAAGATCAAAAGGGAAAAAAAAAAAACAACAGCTTTTACAGGGACCTGATGACAATCACAAAAGTTCATTGATTTCACTATTGGTAGCTGACAAATTTATGTGAAAACATTTATAGTAAACCATAAATACAGCTTAGAAGCAGACAAAATATATAAGCCAAAATGAGATTCCTTAATAAGAAAGAGCATCTCTGAGCACAAGCATCACCGACGTTCTGACAGGCTAAGTAAAATCTTCGCTAACTTCATGCCCATCTGGTCCTCCAGGGTTTCGGGCAGCACTTGCCCTCAGAAGTATCGATTAAAGTGAACAGTGTGTTTCTGACTTGCAGTTGCCACCTTTATGCAACTATATATTATTCCCTGAGGTCTCAGATCCACATTAACAGATATAATATCTTCCAGGCAAATTAACTTTTCCCTCACAAAATTCAGACTCTTAAAATAAACACTAACACTCCTGTGAAGGTAAAGGGGAAATATATTAAGGAGTCACTCCATCCTGTCTCACTCATTACCAAAAACGAGACCTCTACTAGCCAATCTACTTAATGACAATTTATATTCCAGTTACGCACCTGATATGCAGATCTTGAAGATACACAAAAGACACGGACAGCACCTCTTCTTGTCATAATGAAAAAACAAAAGATTTTGGTCTTCCTAATCCAGGATACAATTTTTTTTGCTTTCGTACACAGATCTTCACAGCTTTTAGTATATTTTATTAGTTCAAAGGAGGTTTTTGATTGTTTCAGTTACTCCTCAGGACAGGTTGGATATCGCAGTGAGGAAATAATTTACCTGCAGCATGAGGAGATGGTAAATGCACTCTATCTTCTAAGCTGCTGGTACAAAACTGTCTCTCTAGCTTGATGTAGAAAAGGCCTTTGAATGAGTGGAGTGCCTTTTCCAGATAAAGTCCTGGGCATACTTGGTTTTATATGCACATTTTTTCCTAAATATTAGTCCACAGTACTTTCCACAAAGCAGACCACCCACAGCAAGGCTGCAGACAAGCTGACCAACGTCATTTTACAGTGTGTTTTGGTATAGGGAGACTCACAGTTGACTCTAGATAAGGCATATATTAGATTTATTTCTGCCAGCCAAAAAAATCAAAAGCAAGATACTAACACTGGCATGAGATCAAAGTCAGGTCTCAAAGCTACTACAGGAATCAAAATTGGTCCAGTTAACAAAAGTGATCTACATACAAATTACTTCTCATCATGAGTAATTGGCATGGCTCATTGTATTCCTGATTACCTTGGACTGCAGTCCAGCTTGTCTGATACTGATAGAATTTACTTCAGTCAGCTGACACCAGCAAAAGGTCTTATGCTTCAGCCCCATTTCAGGAGGTGAATGTTTTAGACATGGTCATTATTTCTTTCATTTAAAAGAGTATCATATATTTTAATTAGTGTTTAATAAAAGCTACTTCATTCTATCTACCCATTTGTGACTTCAGTTGCTAAGAAACAACAAACAAATCTCAGAAACAGATGCTGGCAGATAGAAAAAACTGAATGTGTTGAACTATAGTCTTTAATAAAAACAGATGTTCTCCAAAGTTACCTACTTTTCACTTATTTCACCTTCTTTGGCATTTACAGTCACCTCTTCAATGGGCTAGGCTTTGCTTATGTCAAAGAAACAACTTTTTTTAAAGGCCAAGCATAAAACATTACCTTTAACTCAGTACAAAGAAAAATCTCATCACTCCCTTAACACCCTAAGAATGGGATTGAAGCGCAGTTCAGAAATTTCAAAACACCTGTTATTCCCTAAAGTAACCCTACAAAACCTAACAGTACATAATTTCTTTCAAATATTTTCTTGACAATAGTAGATTTAATAAGGTTCAAAGTTCTCGTTGTTGTATGCAGCAGGATTCTTTGTGCCTGGCTCATGAAATAATGTGCAATCACTTCTCCTGGTATTATGTTTGCCTTGCAGAGTTTAACATAACGTTCACACACTTCCACAGATGTCTAACTCAAAGAACAAGGTATATTGGCGTGCTTCAATAATAGCTGCAAAGACATGTCAATCTTAGAGCTGATCCTTCTATACCTAAACTGGAATAAAATTATTTTACATCATTTTTAACTAATGATCTTTATTTTTTTTTTTTAATTTCCAAACCTGCATAAAAATCTTACACATATTTGTAATACCTGCAGATCCATTGCTGAGTGTAGTCAGGGAGAGTTTAACATATTACTGCATAATAAGCAATTTTATTAGCACTTTCAGGCATCCATTACTAAATATGCTATAAAAGCACTGCAATCTGGTTCTATCCAAAAACATAAGGAAAATATCATCCAGTCATTTCCTGATAAGCAGCAGAAAATATGCCTGCAACTAGAAAGCTCTCCACAGAAGCAGTCATTACCTCTAAACCATAGACTTAGTATGCACGGTTATCTCTTATCTGCAGATTGTCTGAGGAGAGCTGCAGCGGACTCTGCAACGGAGCTTGCATTACCATACGCCAGCCTCCATAGTACTACGTTGCACCAAAGTTAATGGGCGGGAAATGCCAAATGTAGGTGGCGAGGGGTGGGGAAGGCAGACCTTGCTTGACAAACACTGGATTAAAAACACGCTACACGCTCTCTAAGTCAATCAGAGACAAGTTAAGAAAAGGAAGAGATTCAACTACCTGCACAACCTTGACTCAGCCCCCTTGACTCTTTTTGCACAGGCACCGTTTACAGGGAATTGTATTACAACTTGCTTATCCCATTTGTAACAAGAAACATGTCAGTACGTGCTCCTACAAACAGACTTTCTTGAAAGACAGACACAAAAATTAAAGAGTTTGAGATTAAATCCTGAAGGAAGGCAGACCTGATCCAGTACATCACTTGCAGCAGCAACAGCTCCTCTGTTTTTGGTCCTGGACCACATGGAACATGCAGAGCTCTCCCAGTCCTCTCCTTCCCCTCCCCTCCACCTCATCACCCACCCCAAGCAGGACCCCTGTTTAATTCTTTCACCACCTCACCCCCGGCTCCCTCCCCTCAGGTGCCCTGACCAGGAGCCCAGCCCTTCTTCAAGAAGCACAACCCCCTTTCTCTGGAGCAAGACCCCAGCTTGGTCCCTTCCTCAACCTGCTTCGATGTCCATGGTAGAACCTGGCCAGCAGAATGACCGACCCCCACAAGAGGCAGAAGGCACCACAGCAGCAGGGGCTACTCCTCTATGCTGCAGCTGGCCACCACTGACCAGCTGCCAGCACCTCAGGGTCAGCCCCAATGGCTCTTCTATATTCCTGTGAACCCCAGAAATTACAGGATGACTCCTGAAAATACAAGGGACTAGCTGGCAACTTTTCAAACCCCCCACCCTGGCTGGCAGTACAATAGCCATATCTAACGAGGCATCAGTGAGGCCAGTGGTACACTTGGGCACACAAGCATTCAGCAGCTGTGAAACCAGGCTGTTCACTTGTGCATTGCATTTCCTCCAGGAAAGTCAGCACTTGGAAATCTAATACTACAAGTAGTTAAAAAGAAGGTAGCTTGCAGGTGTTCAGGGAGTGGTCTGGTTTCAGTGTGTTTTGATGAAGTAAAAATTCTAGTTAACTTTGTCATTAAACTTCGTTAACACCCCTCTGTGATCAAACAGCCTTCCATGATGCTAACCTGTGCATGATGTGTGCGACTCATTTTCTTTCTTGCTTCTGTAACGCTACTCCATTTATTTCTGTCTCTGCCCTGACTGTGTTCTCCCCAGCTGGTGTCTTGGTTGGTTGCACCGTCATAATCACTGTTTGGTAGACTACCATTACACAGAAATGCAAGGAGGAATCTATACAGCTTGTTTGGGCATTTGTAGTCATCTCAAATGCTTCGCTAGTATCAAAACTACCAGAATTTGGTAGAATTGTACCAGAGAGTGGGTTTGGGCTGCCTGAGGAATGAAAGGTATGTGATTCGAGGCTAAATCAAACGAGATCTTTTTATACTCTCAAAGCTGTCACAAGTCCCCTACTCCAACATGGGGTCCACTTGCCGCTGTCATCTCTTACTTATTATGTTCTTATTTCTACATTAATTGTTAGATACAATAGCAGTAATGTCAGTGACACTGAACATTGTGACTAGCTAATGGTTTACCACTTTGCCTGGATGCNTCCCCTACTCCAACATGGGGTCCACTTGCCGCTGTCATCTCTTACTTATTATGTTCTTATTTCTACATTAATTGTTAGATACAATAGCAGTAATGTCAGTGACACTGAACATTGCGACTAGCTAATGGTTTACCACTTTGCCTGGATGCTTATTTTCTATAATTTCCCTCCTACGAATTAGCATTTATCTTGCTGATAGGGTCTATTATCCAGTTGAAATCCATATTCTACTGAAATGGATCACTTAATTAAAGCCATAGGGTGATTCTTATTGTGTAGAGAAGTATTTTCCCAATCTTTTACAGTACACTGAGTACCATTGTAAGTACAGGAGCAATGCAGTATAATAATATACTCTGGAATAATAACTTGCACTTATACAGTGTAAAGGTGGTTAATATTTTTTGAAGAGCACCACAGGATACACCATCAAATTTGAACTTGTTTCATTCAAATTCTGCTAAATATAGTTTGACACATAAATGTGTTCTCAAATAATACTCCCACTAACTGCATCAGCTCTTTTCTGACTAAAGTATCACAGAATCTTTAAAGAACATGTTCAGACTGAAAACTCTAAAACCATTCAAACAAAATAATTATTGTTTTTCCTTCCTTTAAAATTGCACTTTTTAATGAGCGGATTGCAGGATTTCAAAATTACCAGTTTCACATGCTATTGAACTTCGAGGGGCAGCTGTTTTTTTTTTCTCTTGGACACCAAAAAAGGTTAAAGATTTCTACTGATATTGAAGGAAATATAAACAGCCATATGGAGTCATATGAATTTTTTTTTCCTTAGAGATTGTCCCGAACTTACAGCTGCCAAGACAGTCTCTAACAGTGCAGATATTACTTTAACATTGCACTTTCGTAAAACCTACAACAATCACAGAGGTCGTATGTGATTTCCAATGGGAGAAATATTGACCTTTATGACAAAAAGTAAGGGTAATATATTACATAGTAAACATCAGAGCCATGCTGTGGAACAGGCCTACTTGAAAGAAAATGCACTGAAATGCACATCTGTTGGATCAGCTTTGCACCCAGCCTCACTCCTCAGTCATAAACAAAGTGTAATTTCTTCTTTCAGNGAGGTCGTATGTGATTTCCAATGGGAGAAATATTGACCTTTATGACAAAAAGTAAGGGTAGTGATAGAGAATAATACACTTACTGCACTGAAATAAAGCACTTACATAGTAAACATCAGAGCCATGCTGTGGAACAGGCCTACTTGAAAGAAAATGCACTGAAATGCACATCTGTTGGATCAGCTTTGCACCCAGCCTCACTCCTCAGTCATAAACAAAGTGTAATTTCTTCTTTCAGCGCTATCCCCAAGAGTTCCTTTTTAGCACCTTATTTCAGTCAATTTTATCAATAGTAAAAAAAAATCCACATATAGTAATTCCATAGGAGTACAGACACTATCAATAAATGAAACATACATAATATATTTTGTAATATATTTTCTAAAACCTCAGGTCCATCTCTTTATTTGTAAAAACCAAGACAGGTCAGATCTAAAATACAGGCTGTTTCTCCAGTTGAACTATTAAATCAAAACCTTTCAGAGCTTCAAGAAACCCTGATGATTCCCCTTCTTTCCCTGCCCTATTCCTGTCATTTCTGTGCCTGGTGTTGACTTGGAGCAGCATGGAGATGCTGCAGCCCAGCTGAGGACCAGCCCTCATTCCATTACCGGCTCTTCAGACCACTCAGCTCCCTGTGAACCTTTGCCTCAACTCTTCCTTAACCCACAGAAGGATAAAGACTGTAATCATTCTTTAATGTCAGTGTAGCAATTGCTTTATGATTGCTACCATCACTACAACATAACAAAATCTGTCCCTAGCATCTGGAGGGGAGACCATGAATTGTTTAACATGGCACAGCGGAAAGGATCTCAACCACAATCTCAACCGGACTTTTCAGTTTTTGCAGTGAGGGCAAACTATTTCCCTGCTATTCTTTTTGTGAGTAGGCATAGGTCACTCACTGCAGACCTTCCCTGCGTTACAGGATACATCTCCCCTTCACCTAAGTTTCTAGGCAATTATAGTTTAACTCCAGCACTCTGACCATTTCAGAGAAGTAAGTAGCTTTTAACCATACCTTCTATTAATATATGTTGAATCTTAGGTGACGGAGGAGTAATATGATGCAGAACCTCAAAGAGCTGATGCTTCAGCTTCTTTAAAATTCAAAGCAAATCAAGTGTTTATGAAGACTCTTTATGTGATTAAAATCTATAATTACTGATGAATTCATTTTCATATCTATGTTTGAACAACTAGACTTAACAAGTACCAAGGTGATAATAAAATTCAGTGAGAGCTTTTATTAAATTAATGGTAACAAACCTTTTATTTACTTAGTCTGTTAAAGTAAACTGATTTATTTATATAAACTGTTGAAGGCAAAAATAATATATAATATTAGCAAAAGGTAAAAGTAGTACTGTTCAGCTACAAGGTCATTTGTGAACTATATATTCTTAATAAAGTCAGTGAAAATCTTAGAAAAACTTGCAAAGAGAAAACATACACTATTACTGCTTAAACTTATTTCAGAACACTTAATATGGTTACAGCAATAAGACGTGTCATGAGAGAACACACAAGAAGTTAAAAGCACTTCTAGATTACATATCTGTGTTCAACAAATTCTGCCTGTTTATGTTACTGTCATAATGAAAAGGCGAAAAAGAGATTACTTTGCCTCACAGAATGGTACGAGTTGGAAGGGCTCTCTGGAGATTGCCTAGTCCAACCCCCCTGCTAAGGCAAGTGCCCTACAGCAAGTTGCACAGGAATGCATCCAGGCGGGTTTGAATCTCTCCAGAGAAGGAGACTCCACAGCCTCCCTGGGCAGCCTGTGCCAGGGCTCTGTCACCCTCACAGTAAAGAAGTTCCTCCTCATGTTCAGGTGGAACTGCCTGTGCTCCAGTTTGTGCCCGTTGCCCCTTATCCTGTCACTGAGCACCACTGAAAAGAGTCTGACCCTGTCCTCTTGACATCCACCCTTTAGATATTTGTGAGCATTGATCAGATCCCCTCTCAGTCTTCTCCAGGCTGCACAGACACAGGTGTCAGCCTTTCCTCATAACAGAGATGGTCCAGTCCCCTCATCATCTTCGTAGCCCTCCGCTGGACTCTGTCTGTTTTTTCTCTTGAACACGTGCAGCTGAAGTGCTAATAACATTGCGCTATTTAACAAGCCCTGTAGGTCACTGAATTTCTAGACTGTCTTGCAGATCTTGACATGTGAAAGCTTCAACATGTCTCTTGTACACAAGAATTTTATCTCATGCTATTTTTGTCATGTGTTAGTCCAAGGTCAGATTCCATAGTCAATGCACCAAAATTTAAACCACCAGTTCACTCTACACAAAGCCACACTGAAGGAGGAGGGAATCAGAGGATAAAGTGACATGGAGAACATGTCTTCCCTTGAGATCCCTACACTTTGTCACAGGAATAAGGTAGGATGTCAAAAAAACTGCAAGTGGTTGAGCAGTAAAAATGATTTTGCCAATGTTTCACTCTCATTATCAACCTACTTTTATGCAAGGATACCCCATGCTCAGATTCACCAGAGGAGGTACTGAGGTGAGCTCTTGCTAATCATCATACGTCAAAGTTAACTTTGCAAGTAAAGGAAGAATTCCTTGTTTTCTCATTTTGGCAAGCAGTGCTGCCCACCAGCTGGCAGCGATAGTGACCTTTAAGAGAGTAGTGGTTATACTTACAAGAGAGGGAACCGAAAGAGGATATGAATCCATAGTTTCCCTTTCTTCCACCTGCTTGACTGGTAGCTTGCTTCTGCCTTCCATCTACTTCTATCCCTTGGTTGCAACAGAATCAGTATCTGTTCCCCATTTCATTGTCTCTGGAGTAAAAATTTGATTAAGGAGGAATGAGATTTTTATTTGTTTCTACTTTCTGTCAAGCTAAATAAGGACCAATTAACTAGCCATGCATTTACAGATGCCAGGTTTTAATGATACTCCCCAAAGTGTACATAGCAGGGTCATACATACCTCCTGCAACATGTAAGTGAGCAGTGCTGGTTATCTCCTTGTTCTGTATGGGCACTCTGCTGCTATGATTGAGTTGTAAACTTTGCTGAAAATGCTTTACATTCAAACAGTTCTTTTCCACTGAAATGAAATCACGTAAGTCAAGAATCTTGTTTCTACTGTGTTGATCGCCATATAACTTAATCAGAACTTCTTTGCCTGAAGTTTGAAATAACTGCAGAGCTCTGTCCCTAAAAGTTGTACCTGGAAGGTGTTCACAACTAAACCCGAATCTTGTTTCCCCCCAAACACGCATTCACCAAAGACCATCATTTTGAGAGTGACCAGCTTTTCAAAGCAGTCAAATTGAACCAGTACCTTTGGTGAAATAAGACGGGGGAAATTCAGACATGTAACTTTACATGTTTCCATTTTTGCTTCGCAAAATTACCTTCAATTAAAATTTGATCTAGAGGTTGGGAAGGACTTAAATCCAGGGATAGAATGTGGGGTGGAAGTTAGAAGAGACACCTGACTTGGAAATAAAATGGCTCATTTCCAATGCATCCATCTGACTTGTACACAACTTGTTATTCCAGACAATATAGTAGATCACATGTCTAGTACTAATAAATATGGTACCAAGGAAGAACATTTGTTAACACTTTACCTCCAGAAAATACAGTGTCAGGAGCAGGGTGGAAGTTTTTAATAATATTTTAATATTGCCAAAGTAGTAGTTTGTAGTTACAAAAATATTTTTAAATACTTTTTTCCAGAATAGCTTACTTCATCCAGGCATCTATTCTCCCTCTATTTCTATCTGCATGAAGATGGCTTGTCAGCAAAGCTGTACCAGTATGACTAACTTTTGCTAACTTAACTCTAAGTCTGATCCAAGCAGCTTGTAGCAAAGTACCTAACATTCATTTCATTCTCAAGATACCATTTCAACTTTTAAAATAGCATTGTGTTCTTCCTGTTATTTTTAAATCGTAGCTATTTCCGGATATCAATATGAACTTGAAAATAATTTTGAATGAGTTAACCAATGTTACCTAAAAATAGGTAGGACAATCTCAGACTGTACTAAGCAGAGGGGACAAAAAAAAAAAGAGGAGTAATACTTCCTCTACTTAGGAGTAATACTTCCTCTACTTAGGAGTAATACTTCCTCTACTTAGGAGTAATACTTCCTCTACTTCTTCCCAGAGGTAAAAGTCTGAGACGCTGTGAAGTCTTTATACTGTAATACAGTAGGTCAACCCTACAACCAGAAGGGCTACACATTTTTAATGACATGTGGCAAACTTTTCCATTTCTCCTCCNCTTCCCAGAGGTAAAATTCTGAGACGCTGTGAAGTCTTTATACTGTAATACAGTAGGTCAACCCTACAACCAGAAGGGCTACACATTTTTAATGACATGTGGCAAACTTTTCCATTTCTCCTCCTGCAAACTGAACAGATTTTCATTTCTCTATGGGTTTTTATCATAGAAATCATTCAAGCAAACAAAAAAAAAACACATGAAGGCACAGTACATATGCTTTGGGGGTTTGTTTTCTCTAACCTTTAAAAAAATGAACAATAATACTGAGATTAAAAAGTTTAAAAGCTTTACATTGAATTCCACCCAGTATCTGATTCAACGGGATCTTAGGCCAGTCCATGTACCAACAGCTATTTAAAATTCAATATTTATAGAACAACATTACATAGGAAAAAAATATATAACTATATATTGTTTAACCTCCATAATAAAAATCTTGTATGCATTTTGCAAAATAATAACTAGTAAATACATATTTTTAAAAAGCTTATGAGCTATCAAACAAATGCTCTGCTAAACTTCAGGCAAAACCTTGCTCACCTAAAGGAAAGTAAGTATTACCCCTTTTTTACCATTGTGTGCAGTCTCCACACTTCTGCACCTGAGCTTACAGGTTTCCCAAACAACTTTGGCTGGCAGGTTTAAAAATAATTCTTGTTAATTTTACAGCACCACAAAGCAGAATTCATTTTGACGCTTTTAAGCATACTTTTGCAAAATATGTTTATGGAGAAATGATCACACTAAAGTTGACAATCTGATTACCTAGTTTCAAAACAACATAAATTAAAATGGCTGCAGCAGCATACAAAGCCTCTATTACAGAGATTTATAAAGGAAAAGCTGAGTGAACTTTAATTACAGCAGCATTTCCCGTGCCACTGTATTGCTGACAGGTCTATTGCCTCTTGCTCCAAGCTAGGATTATAGCTTTACTCAAGGGCTTTCTGTTTGAGAACCTCCAGCATAAGCTTTCTATGACAAAGTCCATGAGGAAAATGCCTAGAATTGCACCGAATCAGCATAGCTCAGTGTTTTTCAAAAGGAAATTCTGGCATCCTATGGGAGTTCTGATCTCTTCTAGAGCAAGCTAAGTCCAGCAATGACAAGGCAGGATACAGTTCCAAAATACTGGGATTGGGAACCACAAAACAGCTAGATGAGACTGGTAGTATTGAAAAAAAGAAACATTAAAGCAACATCACAGTTGAGAAATCAAATACTCAAAAATCAGGATATTCAAATGTTATGACTACTTCTTCACCATTAGCTCAGACACCTTGTCCATAGCCTACTTTCAATGACATAAATTAGGCAATTAAGACAGAAGTCTGGTCTAGGTAACACTCTGAGTCCTCTCTCCAGCTGCTACAAAACATCCTATCTCGATTAAAACCACTGCAGCTTTGCTGATTTAGATCAACTGAGAATCTGGTGTAATAGTCAGTATGTTACTGCAGTCATTAAGTGGCTGAGTTAGAAGGTGCAGAAGCAGGCCAGAGATTTTAAAAGCCTGATTCTTTCTTTTCCTTGCTTATCTCAGAGGTAGTTGGGGAGGAGGGAAATAAAATCTGTGAATATTTTGAAAAGGGTAAAGAAAACTTTAAGAGCATCTAGTGACAATAGTGCTAAGGATGAAGCAACAAGCCTTCTTTCCTCACGCTCTTACTGCTAATCATTGTAAATAGTCACTAAAGGCTATGAATTTCAAGGAAGAGCTGACACCAAATTGGTCACCGGGAATGCTAAAAGTGAAGTTGAACCTTTATAGGTCTTTATAGCATAATGAACTCACAGCTTACACTATGCTTTCAGGGATTTCTTCAGACTCAGCTAAGGTTGTCGTGAGACCGCAGCTTGACGGGACTGCATGACAGACAAATAGAGGAAGACAAATCAGGAAGTAATTTCACCTTCTTGACTCAATTCCAGCTGCAGTCTGTGCACACATAAATTCTGCTGCCAGACAGCTTTAACTCCAGCCATTCCTGTGAGGTCATTAAGGATTTTCATACCTGGAGGACAGCCATACATGCAAACACAACCTGTACCTGTCTTTGCACATCTCTCTACCAGGAAGGCTCTAGTGAAGCAAGAAATTTTCCCAGCAGAGATGATTCTCCTCTGGGCATGTGCTGCATAAGGCCAGAACGTACCTGCAAAATCAAAGTCCTTATCTTTAGCTATACAATATACCCATTTCTACCCTATAGAAGAATCTCAATACACACCTAA
>VZSC01009693.1:71078-89832 GCA_013398225.1 Steatornis caripensis
CTTTACATTGAATTCCACCCAGTATCTGATTCAACGGGATCTTAGGCCAGTCCATGTACCAACAGCTATTTAAAATTCAATATTTATAGAACAACATTACATAGGAAAAAAATATATAACTATATATTGTTTAACCTCCATAATAAAAATCTTGTATGCATTTTGCAAAATAATAACTAGTAAATACATATTTTTAAAAAGCTTATGAGCTATCAAACAAATGCTCTGCTAAACTTCAGGCAAAACCTTGCTCACCTAAAGGAAAGTAAGTATTACCCTTTTTTTACCATTGTGTGCAGTCTCCACACTTCTGCACCTGAGCTTACAGGTTTCCCAAACAACTTTGGCTGGCAGGTTTAAAAATAATTCTTGTTAATTTTACAGCACCACAAAGCAGAATTCATTTTGACGCTTTTAAGCATACTTTTGCAAAATATGTTTATGGAGAAATGATCACACTAAAGTTGACAATCTGATTACCTAGTTTCAAAACAACATAAATTAAAATGGCTGCAGCAGCATACAAAGCCTCTATTACAGAGATTTATAAAGGAAAAGCTGAGTGAACTTTAATTACAGCAGCATTTCCCGTGCCACTGTATTGCTGACAGGTCTATTGCCTCTTGCTCCAAGCTAGGATTATAGCTTTACTCAAGGGCTTTCTGTTTGAGAACCTCCAGCATAAGCTTTCTATGACAAAGTCCATGAGGAAAATGCCTAGAATTGCACCGAATCAGCATAGCTCAGTGTTTTTCAAAAGGAAATTCTGGCATCCTATGGGAGTTCTGATCTCTTCTAGAGCAAGCTAAGTCCAGCAATGACAAGGCAGGATACAGTTCCAAAATACTGGGATTGGGAACCACAAAACAGCTAGATGAGACTGGTAGTATTGAAAAAAAGAAACATTAAAGCAACATCACAGTTGAGAAATCAAATACTCAAAAATCAGGATATTCAAATGTTATGACTACTTCTTCACCATTAGCTCAGACACCTTGTCCATAGCCTACTTTCAATGACATAAATTAGGCAATTAAGACAGAAGTCTGGTCTAGGTAACACTCTGAGTCCTCTCTCCAGCTGCTACAAAACATCCTATCTCGATTAAAACCACTGCAGCTTTGCTGATTTAGATCAACTGAGAATCTGGTGTAATAGTCAGTATGTTACTGCAGTCATTAAGTGGCTGAGTTAGAAGGTGCAGAAGCAGGCCAGAGATTTTAAAAGCCTGATTCTTTCTTTTCCTTGCTTATCTCAGAGGTAGTTGGGGAGGAGGGAAATAAAATCTGTGAATATTTTGAAAAGGGTAAAGAAAACTTTAAGAGCATCTAGTGACAATAGTGCTAAGGATGAAGCAACAAGCCTGCTTTCCTCACGCTCTTACTGCTAATCATCGTAAATAGTGACTAAAGGCTATGAATTTCAAGGAAGAGCTGACACCAAATTGGTCACCGGGAATGCTAAAAGTGAAGTTGAACCTTTATAGGTCTTTATAGCATAATGAACTCACAGCTTACACTATGCTTTCAGGGATTTCTTCAGACTCAGCTAAGGTTGTCGTGAGACCACAGCTTGACGGGACTGCATGACAGACAAATAGAGGAAGACAAATCAGGAAGTAATTTCACCTTCTTGACTCAATTCCAGCTGCAGTCTGTGCACACATAAATTCTGCTGCCAGACAGCTTTAACTCCAGCCATTCCTGTGAGGTCATTAAGGATTTTCATACCTGGAGGACAGCCATACATGCAAACACAACCTGTACCTGTCTTTGCACATCTCTCTACCAGGAAGGCTCTAGTGAAGCAAGAAATTTTCCCAGCAGAGATGATTCTCCTCTGGGCATGTGCTGCATAAGGCCAGAACGTACCTGCAAAATCAAAGTCCTTATCTTTAGCTATACAATATACCCATTTCTACCCTATAGAAGAATCTCAATACACACCTAACAAAAGCTACAAAAAACCCCATACCTATCTATGCAAAACCTCTGAAACCACCTGTAGTTAACGTGCAAGTATGCACCCTATGTCTAGCTGAACAATTGCAAATCTCAATGTTATTTTTTATGATATCCTATAGATTAGATGCAAGAACTCGTAGCCAGTTGTGAGAACATCTGGAGAAATACATAATATATTATTTCCTATGTCACTGACTTGTAAGAGTGTTTATCTATTCACTGCTTGTCCTTTGGGTGACCTAAAGCTCCAGAAGGTGAAAACACAGGCTGCCCTGAGAGGCTGAAAATATTCTCATTAGCCACC
Organism: Steatornis caripensis; assembly: GCA_013398225.1. NCBI lineage: Eukaryota > Metazoa > Chordata > Aves > Caprimulgiformes > Steatornithidae > Steatornis > Steatornis caripensis. The sequence continues at coordinate 73,347 of VZSC01009693.1, forward strand.
CAGACATTTTTATCTCATGCCACAGGGGCAGATCTGCAACAAAGGGTGTGTTAAAGTAACACAACTTCTGCTGCTCTCTGGGCCTAGTTTCTTGAGTTGTTTTAACAAGCTTGTCTGGGTCTACTTATCTACTATATAGTAATCACATTTGGACTGAAGTTCTTCACCTTAAACCTTCAAACTCATTGCTTCAAACAAGTGCCCTCTTGTTGGAATTCATTTGAGTAATAAAACCTCCTTTCAGAGCACCACTTTAAGGACCAACAAATGAAAAAATTCATAGATGAAAAGTCTATCAAAGGCCACAGCTTCTCCTTGGGCCAGGTAGATCTCTCTCACTTCTGCATTAACACCAGGGTAGAGTGGGGAAAAATCAGGCTACTACAGAAATTTATAAAGGGAACCTGGAGGGCTCTAACAGGGGACTGAAAATTGGCTCAAGCCTTGTAAAAAGTCACGTTCTGAGACTCATGGAGAATCATTCATAGGCTCAGAAGCACAGGGACAACAAATATTTGAATAATTCCTTTGCTTTTTCGTATCTATTGTACCCAAGAAGATGACTTTACTTTTTAATTATGCATGTTTCCTGATCTTGCAGTCTGAAATGAATATAATTAAAAGAAAACCATGCTACAGAGGGGTACCAAAGCCATGACAATATCAGCCATACATCTGTAAATATGGTAAATCATCAGAGGTAACCCATCAAAGTAGAGAATGAGAACTTTCCAGTTTTTCTCGATCTCTGTTTTTGCAATAAACAGAAATGTCATGCATGGACCCCTCTTTGACAGCAGATCTAATCTGAATACAGTCCTGATGCCATAAACGTTCTGGCTGGTTGGAGTTTGGGACAAGATAGGAGGAGAGCTGGTAAGACTGCTGCCAGCCCACCCAAGTCTCTCAGTGGTGCCTTTGCAATCGAAGCAAAGGCCATGAAGAATACCACTGTGAATAGGTGAATTAGGGAGACTTTGCCAACCAGTCCTGAATTGTAAAAAGTACGAGTCAAAACAGCATTTAGCGTTTCCAGTATGAGTATATTTTTGCTTCCCTTGTCCTCTTAATTCATGAGAGCTTCTTTACATCTATTTCCTCCTCCTCTCTCTTCCTTCTCCTCCTCTACAGCCTTATCCACTCTGTTATTTTCAACTCTGCCCTTGTTCCTTGTCTGTTCCTTTGTCTTCCCTCACAGGTTATGAATTCTTATCTTATTTAGGGAAGCTCAAAGCCTACAAAATACAGCCAGGTTTATTCTACATCCAGTATTCCTGTGCAAAGTCCCAGGAGAATCCTTAACACAAAACAATCAAATAAAGCAATCAAATAAAAAATTCATTTCAGGATCCCTGGGAATAAGATATTTAGAAAACTCTTGAGAGTTGGAAGAGGTTTTTTTTTTTCCTTTGGTTGGTTTTTTAAGTTCTGTATTTATGCGCCCAGACTCTGCTACTACACTGAGTAAAGCTGTTGTTTCTCTGCTGTACCACTAAGGCCATATACATTCAACTCAGGACTGCTCATAACCCTGCTCATGACAGTCTATCCCTATTCTCTTGCATTGCACAGGGATGCTCATACTTGTGCATTCTGCCACAGCCAATCACAACTACACTGCCTCCAGGCTTTGTGGGTTTTGCCTAGATCAAGAGGCAAACTGGCAGGTATCTGTCCTCATGTTACTCACTAAAGAGCTGAAATTAGCAACGCAGAGACAGCTGTAATTCAGAGCTATCATTACAAAGGTGTTTGAGCCTTGTTGATAGCAGGTGTATGACACCAAAGCAAACAGCAGCTGAAAATGGGATAGCTGTAACTCAGGGGCCCACAGTGACATCTACTGGAATGATTCAGTCTGAAGGACCATTAGAAGATGCTGTTAAAGCTTGCAGAAGAGCCTTTTATTTCCTTTCAATATCAAAGGCATGGAAATTGATAATATGAAATCATCTATAATCTTGAAAGATGAATGACTGAGTGTAAGGCAGGCTGCAGAGCACTGAACCTGGCTCAGACTAAAAAATGAATCCTGAACCCTTTGGCATGCCCCTCTCCTACTCAACTGTTTTCTTCACAGCGAAGCCTAAAAAATAAAGACCCTGAGCACTCTTGCAGTGTAGTCAGAGATAATGTGCACACAAGCTGGCATCTTCTGTTGATCGTTTCATTGACAGCGTGGCTCCTGATCAGAGTGGGAAAGTCGCCAGGTTTCTAACGGAGTGTTAAATCCCTCCAAGTTTTCCCAACCACAGATTTTTTTTTCCCCTCTTCAAAGCAGAGTGTTAAAATCCTCCAAATCTAAATTGACCAACTTGAGTGTACTCCTAGAGCATATCAACCACGTTTGAAAACTTGGAACTGCTTTTCAGTAGCAGTTGTAATAGGATTTTAATGATACTAATTCCATTCAGCAGTTCTACTTCCATGGCCTTTTTCCTAATTTTTTGCTGCTGCTGTTATTAACTCAAATGTCTTTCTTTAAAGCTGAAGTGCTTCACAGCATTAACAAGCAACAACTTTGGCACTGTGGGTCAAGCCTTTTCAGGTCACCTTTGTACATGCTGAGGTAAGAGCAGGCACACGCAAGCGAGATGCCTTGATCATCCTGCTGGTCAGAGCATGCAGTTCATTTTAAAATATGTATGAGTGCCCAGCCCCAGGGTGGTGACTGTAAGAGGAGGCCTGCTAAGTCAGGATTTTTTTCAAAGAGTGGCATCTAAGACAAAAGAGTAACTGGCAGTGGATCAAAAAAAAATCTGGAAAGGAGGACAGAGAATTCCATGGCTCACCTTGCAGGACTCAGAGCAGCCATGAGGTTGGGCATCTTGAAGCTTCTAGGAGGCAGCAGTGAGAGAGAGAGAGAGGGAAGGAAGCTGCAGGAAAAACAGGCCTCATCAAAACTGGAAAGGAAAGAAAGCTTTTTGATAATTCCATGTAAGAAAAGTAGTAACAGGTATTATATAACTTTCTGTATCAAAACTTTGCAGAACCACAATGTCTTCCCCCCCTTAAAACTGAATGTGAAATAGGAAAGACAGCAGAAGTCAACTCATGAATTTTTGAAATGGAAATTGCTTATTTATTTTTTAACTGTTAGGTACTCAGTTACAAAGCCTATTGCTTATTTAATTTTTAATTGTTAGGTTACAAAGCCTTCACCAATCTACTGCCATAATTATAAATTTGCTCTTTATCTGGGCATACAAAACCTATCATTACAAGCATGCCATTGCTTAGGGTAATACTCGCAGCTCTAAAATGTGTGTTCAATTCATCCACAAGTTGAGGGGTAAGACAGCTCCCATAATGAAAAGTTCTGTCAGGATGGAGCTAGGAACCTGACTGGCCTGCCCAGCAGAGAAGGACACAGAAAATGGTCAACACTGAGAGCCTGACGTGGCATGTGACAGGCAGGTTCAGTACTCTGCGCTATGAGGACTTTCCTGGACTTAAGTGAGTATATAGCTCAATTGCTTAGACTACTTACATCAATTTACCTAGGCCATCTGAAAAGCTAAGAAAAGACAAAAAGATGGAAAAACACCCCAGAATTACCAGTAGCCTGCTGGTTACATCATTCACCTGGCATGTGTGAGGCTGTATTTCAAATCACAGCTACTCAGGCCAAGGATAAGTGCATTTATAAAGGGCTTTGTCCTGTTTCAGAAGCCTGGAGTATTTAACTGTATCAAGGTCTAACCAGAAAAACCTGTCAGAGGGAGATGTCACCAGTACATAGGACTTTGTTCTTTAGTATCTCCCATTCAGAATGTGAGATAATAAAAGTGGCCTGAGATCACCAAAGGGGCAAAAGGTGGTTTAAATCATAGATTCAAAGAAGGCTTGAAAATGTAATTTGGTTATCACCTCCTTGAGTATTGCCGATTCAAAACTGAACAGGCACATTATACAGTTATTCAATTAAAAGACAGAAGCAGGGAGGAAAAAAGAGACCAAATCAAAAAAAAATCCGGACAGGAGAGCTGTCTAGATACTTACATAAACAGACTTGAATCAGGTTTTCTACTTTAATTTCAACAAAGAGATGTCTCACCCATGGAGGATCTGGTCAAAGTTTCAGACTGTATGAAATTCTAACAAATCCCTATTCATCTGAGAACTAAGAGTTTTTATTAAATTCTAAATCTGCTTCTAATTCATCATTCTGTTCTGCAATTGCCAATTATAAAAACCCATACGTTTTGAGGATAAAAATTTAATGTTTTGACTTTGATGAGACTGTTCATGTATTAGAATTGAAACACATGTTTAAGGGCTTTTCTGGCTGTAGGCCTGACCACAGATCCTTTATTCTTTGGTGTTATTGGACAAGAAAACAAACCCTAATACCAGTTTTCATGATTCTAAACAATTCTAATATTTGGTTTTTAGCAGGTGTTTCCCTAGGTTTCTCAGGAAACATTAAAACTTGGTGAGAACCTGCAAACCTGGGGTTTTTTGGACTGGATTTAAAACCTGATCTGTAGTAATACAGTTAAAAAAACATAGGTTTTCTGTTTGGCAGAATTGGTCAGATTGATAATTTTTATGTTTATGGGAGATCTGGGGAAGACCTTTGCATATCTGGGGGAAAAAAAAAAGGTATCTGAAACATAACTCCCACAGCATACTGCAGCAACACAGAAAGATTCAGTTTAGTGTTGAACTGATTCAAGACAAACCCTTCCGAATTCATGAAGCAAACTGAGCTGTTTATATTCAAGTGTTCAAATACAAAGTTAAATATTTGGTTTGTCGTTCCTAGTAGAAAAGGGTATCATTACAATTCTCTGGAAAATGAAAAAAATATAAAAATACTCACATTTTCAATAAAATCCTATTAATCAGTGAAAATTCAGTTATGCAGGAAATTTATCAAACATCTCTGACAGACCATCATCCACTTATTTATACGGGTTTCACTGCTATAATGCAACTCAGCTGCTAACAGTCTTACCAGATTAAAATATTTTAAAGGCTTGATAACATTTCTATTAATTTAATCCATGTGTGAGTTGATGTCGATGGTGCTCAAGAGAGTTCTCATTTGCTTCAGATCTTGGATCCTTAGTTCAAAGTTCCTAACTGGTTCAAATTTTTAAGTCCCTAATAAAAGAGTCTGACATACAGAATATGTTCCATTTTCTAATTTTTCCCTTGAATTTTATTCTTGAAAGCTATAGATATTGGGTTTATTTTCCAGAACCTACATGATCTGAATGTGATCATTCCCTTGAATTATTTAAAAAAAGATTCCATGTGAATAAGAATCAATATGGTTCACTAAAAAAATCTGAAGTATGCCTTAATTTCATATAATTTCTGAAATTTGAGATTAAGCAATGCTTTCTGAGTCGGTGTTTGATCAATCTAGTCAACATATTGAAAATAATGGTCTGGTTTTCAATAACATTTTTTAAATTTTATATATTGCAAGTGTTAATTTATGCAGCTGTAAACAATGGTTGAAACGTCAGGGCTTTTGTTTTCTTCAAGACAAAATGACTAGGATCCAGGTACTTCTTCAAGACAATGTAGTTATTTTACTGACAACCTCTACTAAAGCTGTGGGAAGGACCATTTTTAAATAGCAACTCCTCAGCCCCTGACTTAGAGGATATCACCAAAGCTCACAAGGGAAAATTATGAAATAGCATAGAACATGAGCAAACTCTTACAGAAACACAAATTGCTTATCATTAAGAAGAGGGAGGAAAAGGTATCTTTATGATAAAGCACTATTCTGTAAAAATGTTAAACAGTCATTTAGTCCAGCTGACAGCTCTAATGCTTCGAGAGCTTCAAAAATTTCTCAACTAGAAACATAGTAGTGCCAAAAACATGTCAAACAGGCTTTTAAGAAGTCGTGCCATCTGCTATGTTAACACTGCAATTTTTGATCACTGGCTTTAGCTCCAACAGTTTATGAAATGGGTGAATTATTTTTCACCCTTTCCACCAGCCCTACAGCACAAACATATCCTATTATCTTGTCCACCCAGTAGGACAGACAAGATGTAAGCGACATTCTCTAATTAGACTGCAAATTTATTAGCTCATCTGGAAATGACTTGGCAAAATATCATGCAGGAGAAGGTAATTATTCCTCTTACAATAATTTCCAGCTGTTTGACTGCTGTTGTTCTTCCTNCCAGTAGGACAGACAAGATGTAAGGGACATTCTCTAATTAGACTGCAAATTTATTAGCTCATCTGGAAATGACTTGGCAAAATATCATGCAGGAGAAGGTAATTATTCCTCTTACAATAATTTCCAGCTGTTTGACTGCTGTTGTTCTTCCTTTGCCCTGCTTAAGACCAGTTCAAGCATTCTCCCAGGGCACCCCTGGCCCTGCCCCCTTGCAAGGATTAACACAAGCCGTACAAGGTAGTGCCTCCTCACTGCTTAATATACACACAGGCTCAAATTCCCATTCTAATTTGGAACTATTAGGTAATCAAAGCCATCTATAGAATTAGTGCCTCAAGACACAAGAGCAATTCATTTGATGCCAGACTAGTGGCAGTTCCCTTCCTGATGCCATGCAACAAAGCACCCTCTCCCTGCACAAGCCAGCATATCCCAACAAACCTTGGTTATTCAGTACTAATGGAATAACAGTCTTTTCTGCCCATGCCCACCTCTAATCAGCTGCTGGTTCTCCTTGTAAGCCCATAGAAACACAGGGCATTGCAAGGGAGCATTTTTCTCAGCTAGAACATAGTCTACTGGAGCTTGGCCACAGATCCCACTGTGACCTGATAAATATTATGCTCTCACAAAATTTCAGCTTTTCTCACATTAACATATGATTATTATGTTTTCTACCAAAAAGTCAAGGAAGGGCGTCATCCATTCTGATTGCCTACTTGGGCTGGACAAGCCCAATAAATGCATTCTGCTTTTACTGATCGTCTAGTGACTAGTATGTCCTTTACCTCCAAGCAACCAGATAAGAGCATTTTGAGCATCTCCTAGGATCTCTTTGACATAGCAGTGATGCTTTCAAACCTCATAATTAGCCACTACAAAAACCTATGTAAAGTTGCTCTGCTATAAAATTTGACAAGTGAGAAAGGTGTAAAAGCAGGTGATGGTACTGTATCACCAAACACATACCTGACCTGCAAGAATAATGTAAACCAAAATCAAACTCAGCCTTATGCATTAACACCTTTTTTGCTAAACCACAAACAACATGGGAACCTTACTGCCTTGTAGGGCTAAGCCTCACCGTTTCATGTGACCATGCCCAAATATGAACCAGTCCATTAGCTGTGCAATTAGTAGTAGAATAGGCATAACGAATTGAATGCCAGGCACTAACCACCCCCAGCAACCCAAAGCCTAGTTTTTCGCATTGTGCCACCGTGCTACCCTTAGCCCAGAAATTCATTCTTTCTTTTATAAACAGCTCTCTCAAGTAATTACTTTGGCAACGTGCAGAGGAATTGATAAATCATGGTGAAGAGAGTGGCAGGCACCCCTGCTACTGAAGCTGGTTATTTGATCACCCCAATTCTTTTCTGAATGTTACTGATTTTTATCTGCATTTTACAGGGCAACAGGCTGTTCCTCCATCTCTGCCAGGGGAGTAGGGAGGTAGGTTTGAGGTAGATTTATGAAGAAACAATAATCCTCAAATAAGTTTCAATTTCATCAACCTTGAGGCAGCGAGTTCTCATTCTGTTTAACATGCATTTCAAGCACCCTGGTGAGATGCAAGCAGTGGAAGCACAGCCAGCTGCTACCACATATGCAGAAAGATTACTTCCGTTTGTAAGACATGACACAAAAAGAACATGTAACAGCACATCTCAAACAGAGGGCTGTTACAAAGCCTCCCTCTGCTTGGTTGCTTCCTTTATCTTCCTCTTAGAAGGCACTTATCCACTCCATAGCCTCTACCCATTGTTTTCCATAGATTTGTATGTCTTCTCACTACGCATAGACATTGCTGAAGCCTACAGAAGGAACTAAACATACTCTGGCTATATTTTTCCAGAAGATGCTCAAAATCAGCTATTTGTAAAGCAGTTTATAAAATGCTAACTGCAGTAAACTCAGCAATAAATATTACTGTCAACATGCTTCAATTTTCCGTCCTCACACACATCAAATCCATCTCCCAAAGTGGTTTCTGATTCAAATAGGATCTACAAACCATGAAGAGCTGTGCTAACATACTGCAGTCCAAACACATATAAAGCTTCACAATGATCAAAGACAACAATGCCAACGCTTGCAAAAGATGTTCTTTAAAACACACTGTTTCTGACACAAATTCTCTACATCAACAACCTTTCTTCCAGCATAAATTGTAAGAACAACATTTTAATGGGTGTCATGTGCTTGTAGTATAGTTTGTTTCCTACTTTGTATTACATTCACTTCCACCTGCAAGTACTCCTGTAGGGGCCTTTCGCTCATGCAGTTTCTTTCTTCACCTCTAGAACTCAGCATTATAGAGAAAACTTCAATATGAAGAATATTCTCCAAAACTGCAGCCAGTTAGTGCTGTGTTTGTCTTCTGACAAAAACAACCAAGCCTCTTCAGAATTCTTAGGAAGTACATGTACCAGAAACATTTACAAGTCTTTCCAGAAAAAAAAACTGTGAAGAACAAAAATTGTAAAACTCTGGCATGCAATAAAGAACAGTTCCCATCAAAACAGCACATTTATACAATAGCCACATACATGTTATCATCAATTCACATGACACTGTCCCAGTTATACCAAGACTGACAGTAACTCTCACAGCTTAATGAAAACAAGATTTTCCTTCTGGATTTTAAAGATAGAAGGGCTCAATTAAAATGGTCTAGCTGAGATGCAGAACACCAACAGCCATAGAAAGTCATCCAATCATTTCCATGTCGAGTCAAAATAATCCACAGATGCACTAGCACATGTATCTCTCAGAAAGTATACAGTTCCATTTAAAGATTTTGCCCAGGGAGCAACATATCCTTTTCTGCTTTTTATTTTTCTCAGCTAGCTGATCTTTGTGTGTCCTTGTTTCATAAAGAAATTTCCAGAGTCAGATATCTTTCCCTCACACAGGAGATTTTAGGCATCAGTAGTTACTTTTTAACATTCTCTTCAGCATATTAATATTCATACACTGTATTTCTAAATTAAAGAAGGAAAACTCAAAAATATGCTGCTTAGTCATTGAGGATGAATAGCATGACTCATAAAGACTTAGGTGGTAACAAAGTTAATACGAATCATGCACTGTACCAAATGTTCCCTTATCCAGGATCTAACAAGCCCTGAAATTCTGCTTTCTGTGAAGAACAAAACAGCTCAATGTGCCTCACGCAGCTTGGATTATAAGGCTGTTTTAGTCACGGTGGTTTGGTTAGTTTCCAGGATCGTATATAAAGGACATCGACGAGCATCAAAGACACCTTTTCATTCATTTTCCAAGCAATTTTCGATGGCACATCATCTTGGGCACCTGTGAGTCACAGTGCAGGCTGCTCGCAGCTGAGTGATGATGTACAGAGATTCCCTCACAGCTATCATTATGTCAGGAAAAGGTTCGGTTTCACTCAACATACATTTTGAATAAATGGTTTTCTGCATTTTCAAGCCTTTCAAAATAATTAATTCTAGTGCTAGTATTATAAAAGCATTGTTTTGGCAAGCATTATTTATCCCTGCACAGCTCATTAACACTTCCCCCTAATGGCTTAATTTTGGACAAACGGCAGGTCCAATCCTTCCTTCTACTCAGGAGATTCTATAATGGAAGCACGGGATCCCCTTTAGGCTCTGTAAGTCATACACACTCTAACAAGGGTTCATGAACTCCTAAAGTATGCTCATATCGCTAAACAGAAAGGCAGCAAGGAATGAATCTGGGTACCAGACCTTTGTCTATTTGCATTGCTTCTTTGTTAGTTCAATTTTAGATATGTTTTGAAGCGAACCAAAGAGCTCTCTAGAGGCTGCTATCTAGGGAGGAATCTCTAAGCAGTCTTAACATATGCCAGTCAACACCACTCAGCCTTAAAGGCAAGAACTGTTGTCTGGCCTTTTATTTAGCAGTCTTTCATTTAGCCATAACTACAGAGACATTCCTGACTGAGACAGAAGTGCAGAAAAACAGTCCTTCGTTTTGCCTCAGTGAAGACTTAAGCTAAACTCAGAAAGAAATCTTTACAAGGTGCTTACAAGAACAAAACCTATCAGTTTTGTTTGTTTGTGCTAAATGGAGAGAGAGAAAACTGTGAACATGTTTCAGAAACCACCTGTGCTTCTTGCAAGTTCTTCATGCTCAAAGGGAAAAGCCGGGGAGGGGGGGAGAAAGTGTTTGGATGCAGGTAAAGAAAATAAAGGCTTTGACTGAGTGGAGGTTTGTCCGGCTGGGGTTTGGGGGAGAGGGTACAGGAGATGCATAACACTTCAGAATCTGACCTGGTTTCTCACCATTTAAAAGTTAAACTAGAAGACAAATTAGATACTAGATATTAGCTGCTACAAGCTTTTAATATAAAGCCTGAAAGGTAAATATCATGAGTTTTGTTCGTTCATCACTTCAAATCAACTCCACGTAGCAAACTAGCTCAATGTAATTCTTGCAGTCTCCCTCCCTCACTTTATTTCTTTCTCCCATCTTGAGGACTGTTAAAAAAATAAAAAGTAACAAACTAGACCAAACAAATTGCCCTAAATGTACAATTCCCAACTACCAGAGACTAATTCAGTTGTTTCATACTAACTACTTGTCTATTCTACAGCTAATTTAAAACCTAATGCTGGTGCCTGAATTTTCATATTTAATAGTAACATTCAGTAGAAGACCCCTTTTTTTTTTTTAAAGACAGACTCTGCAGCAGCTGTCAGAAGATCTGTGGTGGCTAAGATCAGTTTCCATGGATATAAATAATTAGCTATATGCTCCCCTCCACTAGCACAACTTCTTGGCCCAGTACGATTAATTCCCCACTGCCAGCGTATATCACAGACAGAAGTATGCCTTGCATTTGTTTTAAGGTGAACTTGGACAGAAAGTGTCATTTTGCTATCTTATGCCACAGTTCTTAAATCCTATCTGCTCTCCATGCTCCTGTTTATGGCAAATCCTTAACTTTTGTCGTATCTTCCATCTATCCTTGTATTTTCACTGATGTCCACAGCTACAGTTCAGGTTACATAGTTTATCATATCCACTCATTATTCAAGTCAGCAATATCACTAGTGCATACAACTTAATTTCAGTGGTTATCTACAATGATTGCCGAGTGAAATGAAAAAGGTACACCCATAACTCATTCCAGAAGCCTCTACCAAGTCTTTCATGCCTCTATTTCCAACCATGTCACTTGGTGATGGGAACTAACACTTCCTAGCTTCAAACAAATGCTGAAGTAGTTCAGCTAGTGATGAAATATTGTTCTAATTCTACATAGTTAGCAAAAGAGAGTTAAACTGAAAAGTCTGAAGCCAAAATTACTTTCCACATAGATTAAAGTAGAAACATTAGAAGACTAAATAGTTTTCTAAAATCAACAATTTAAAAGAGCAGATTGTGATGAAAAATCTTCATATCACGTGTGAGGATGAGAAGGAAAATGAATAGCAGGCAATTAATTGGATGGCTCTAATATCATTAGAAAAGGGGGAACCTTCAAAAATGCTGCTCAGCTGCAGTCTTTGTACTTTTCTTTCTTCCCTTTTATACAAAACTCAGGAAGGAAGTAAAAAACTGAAGCTACAAAAGTGACAAATAGAGAAGGAGAAGACCATACTCTAGAAACACACACACAAAAGCATGCCATTGAGAATAGGAGACCGTTAATTGTCATAGGATACAGTATTTTTGCTCATAAACACCAATTAGATAGTGAATGGTAAACTTTTAGTCAGATAAGATTTTAAGTGGTTTGTTCCTCAATTATTTTATGAGGTGCTGAGGTGAGCAATTATTCAGGAAATTTCAGTACTGAACATACAGCTCTATACCAGGACATCTATGTGTGAAGATACGTTTGGAGAGTCAAGATACAAGGCAAACAGCTTCAAGTCAACATGAACATCAACTGAATTCGATTTCTAAGTAGGGAAATCACTGACCGACCTTTGCTATCAGCTATAAAACTCTTGACTGTAGGAAAGAAACACAGGTTCTTGAACAACAAGAGGCGTGTTTTCGTGCCAGGTATGGCTGTTACTATTACAAAAAATACTGTTTGGCAATTAAAGAAAGAAAAATCTTGAGTTGCCTTAGAAATCAGTAATTAGTGTCGAGAACTGAATTTTTTTCCCTTTCCTGACAAAGAAATCAAACAACATATTTGTTGGTTTATTATATCTTAACATTTTATCAAAAAAATTATTTGAACACAGTAAGGTTTTTGAAGGAGGAGGAGAAGGAAGAGGTTAAATATGATATGAATTTGTGTTGAAAGCCTGGCCCTACTGAACTGGGCAGTTTTACTACTAAGCTTAACTAGGGCAGGATTTCACATACATTTTAGGTGAAATAATTTTAGTAAAATTTTTTCTGCAGCTATTTACAGGTATGATCAAGAACACAACTGCAAGACTCTCTCGTTTGTGTGGATTTTTGGATTAGAATCTGAATAGCATCTTATTTTAGCCTTTTTTTTAAAAAAACCCACACACAACAAAAAAACAAAAAACACAACCAAAAAAATCCACAAATAAGGAATGAGAATGGAAGTGAGCAATAACTAAAATTCCAGACATCATAGGCCACTTATTTTATACTGCAATATCCTAGGTTTATCAGTCAGTACTCTGAGTTGCACACACGGTTTCATTCAGTCCCAGAACCGCATAGGAAGAAGGAAGTCTGGATACCTGAATACAATACCAGACCATGGGTAATGGAAAACCTCAAGTCAAAACAGATCCAGCTGATTCCTTCCCTGCATACACACTTTAAGTTTATTCTTATTAAGGTTAACTGCAGATCGTGTATTGCTCGGGAATGGGAGTGATGTATTATGTGTGAGAATGGACCTATGCAGATTAATTAATCTAGGTTTTCATTACATTAACAGCCGTGATAAGGTCAACCAACTAAGAGAGGGTGATATTGCTATGTTTCAGATTAGATTTCTGAAATTCACCTCAGTTAAAATTTTCTGTATTGTAATGGTGAAGGTCACCACACTGATTAACAGGACAGACAGTACATTTTGGAATTAAAAATCCCTGCAATTATGAGGCTTTAAACATAGAAAACAAGAGGTTTGAGAAGGCTGAGAGCAGTCTGCACTGCATCCAACAATGATGCCAGCACTTATCACAGCAATGTAACTTTTGCAGGGGCCAATGAAAGTAGCAGAGCAAAAGACCCACCAGTGAATTCCGTGTTGTCTGTAGAGTATCTACCAAGTAACACATCACCCCAAGGCAGCATAATGAAAAATACCTTATGCGCATGGATGTGCCCAAATTCCTTGTTTTTGAAGCTTAGAGATGCACACTGCATGGTAAAGAGCAACTTAAAATGGGAAGGAGGGGTGGGTAGTAAATTTGCTCCTTAGAGCTGCAGCCCTGTCCACAGCTGATCATCTACTGTCTGGTAAACCAAGGTCAGAGCATTTCCAAAGAGACATAAATCAGTATGGTCCTAAAAGAAACAGTCAAGTGTGTGATATTTCACAAGCACTGAATGAAAACATAGCCCTTACTGCAAAATGCTTATGATCTAAATGATAATTGTTTAAGCCACATTCTTTTAATCTCCCATTAACCATTATCCAATAAGCTTTTAACATAAATTGGTATAGGTAAATAGCTGTAACTAAACATCTGCTCACCTAATCCAGGAATAGGCTGATTTGATCAGGCGTTCAGGCATCACAAGAACAGCACACATAGATTGACCCTATGTTTATGAACTTTGGCTTTCCTGAGTACCTGGATACAACCTGTAATCTCCATTCACTTCATTTTGACCAGTGTGCCCTGTAATCAAAACATGAGTCTTTCTTTAAAATGAACGAAAAATGATCAGCCCAATATTTTGAACTGCAAGCAAGTCTAAGAAAAAACTGTTTGCAGCTCCTCCTCAGAGGGGAAAAACACGAGGCAGAGTGAAATCCATATGAGAAATTATTGCATGAAAGCCATGTAATGCTCTGAATTATGCTCATATATTTTCTGGTTTTCATTTTGTATGGACATTGACCAGGGAAGCTATTTATCCAGTAACATTTTCACACTGTCTGCAATTTGCATGCCATCAGTTTTGCTGCTGACTTTGAAATGGGAAGTAGAATAAGACTGACATCTATGGTGTGCAGATCATGGTGTGCTGGGCAGTCCACAAAAGAATTGCTTATCAGCTTCTGAAGTTGTAAAAATATGTTAATTTGTTCCTGGGACTGTGCATACTGAAAATACTAACAGAGCTAGTGCCATCTCAGAGAAAAACAGAGATTTTGAACTTGGATCATGAGAAAAAATTCTCCTCTCGTAACACTACAAGAAAAAACATGAATTTTTGAAATCATTTATAATCTTGTGGGAAGCACTATTGCTTTATTGTCATTTATAAAAGACAAAAAACTCTTGGTAAAATAGAAGAAAGGAGAAGAAAAAATTATTTATCTCTTTTGAGCTTCTCAGAGCTGAGCCTCCTATATTATATGCCTGTGCAGTAGGAATCAGACTGGCCTTTTTTTAATAATATAAGAGTGCTTGAACTCTGTTTTGAAACTGGGACAGTACTTGTGTGCCAGCTTCTCTGCCAATGGATTGTTTAATTTCTCATTGACACAAATGGCCTGAGTAAGCTAAGGGTAGTTGTTCATCTCCTGCTGACAGGTAGATTTTGAACCCAAAATTTTAACGAGCCTTATCTGGTTTTGGAACAATTCTCAAAGTAGACCTGATAGGCTATATTGTGCATCCTAAAACCAAAACTGAAAACAAAATAGCCTTATAAAGGAATCTGGCTATTTCTAAATGTTAAATCATCCACAAAAGAGAGCAAGGATGATTATATGTACCTCACATCTGAGGGGCTAAGAAGCCTGAAAAGTTAATACCAAAGACAGCAAAAATGACACTGCCCAAATGTAATACACAGCAATTCTCTGGTTAGGTAGGAAAATAATGAGAAGAGAAAAAAAAAAGTAAAATTGGCAGTAAGTAACAGTCTTAATTCCCCAATGCTAGTGAGTGACAGAACTGCAAATAGGATGCCCAGGCATCCTAACTTGCACGCTAATGCCCAATACTGTTAACTTAGCAAACTTGCAGAAGTATTCTTATCCATTAATATTGCTAGTTACTGAATATCATTTCAATCCAAACCAATGCATGTAGCTACATGTTATTTCTGCATTTAGAAAGCAAATCTGTCAAGAGATAAATAGGAGTCTTGGATAAACTGTCTCCAGTGACTTGTGCAACATATTAGATATCCTACGTTGGAAAAGCAGTCCTCTCCCTATGTGCAACCGGTGAGCATAACACATAAGCCACCTGAGCCATGGCACTTTCATGTAAAACAAAGGAAAGCAGATACCTCAAATAAAGCACTTTGAACAGGACAGGTACAATGTTTGACATACGTAGATCATTACAATGCAGATTTCCTTTCTCCAGAAGCTGGAGAGCAAGGAGGTGAGGAAGACTAAGGTAAGGAAAGGTTAACAAAAAGCCCTTGTTCTGGCCTTGCCCCTTTCATGTGACCTCACTTAGATGACAATGTTTCAGTTTAAACTCTATTGAACACTATGTATATTTAGGGTGCTGAATAATTATAATTAAGTATATTTATGCACTACGGTATTTAAAGAGATGTGGCAAACAGATCAGAGAACTGAAATAATTTGATTGATGCAATTTAATGTGGATTTTGTGTTTTGGATATCAAATACTCAAAACAGTACCTGCAACCAGTATTTCACAGCCAAACCAGAGAGGAAATGTGTTTGGATAAAATTACTTTACTAGATTCTCCAAGTTGACAGGTGCAGTAAAATTGTACCATAACTGAGATAAACATATATCAATACAACATCCATAAAATTGATTAGAATCAAGCTTTTTACATCAGAGCAAAATACAGGGCAAGAACCAATTAATAAATAGTTAATTATTACACTTAGCCCAGTGAGTAATTCAAGCAATTTATCTTTCAATCTTGATGATGTCTATCTATACACCACTATAGATTTTCAGATCCTTGTGCGCCCCTCCGGGGAAACCTGCGTGCTCGACTACCTCCCTGAAGTGCCTGTACACCAATGCACGCAGTATGGGGAACAAACAGGAGGAGCTGGAGATCTGTGCGTGGTCACGGGGCCACGACCTCATTGCGATCACGGAGACGTGGTGGGACAGCTCGCATGACTGGAATGCAGTCATGGACGGCTATGTACTTTTTAGGAAGGACAGGCCAGCAAGACGGGGTGGTGGAGTTGCTCTTTATGTCAGAGAGCAACTGGAATGTATCGAGCTCTGCCTAGGGGTGGATGAAGAACGA
>VZSC01009693.1:92433-123589 GCA_013398225.1 Steatornis caripensis
GTCAGACTCTTCTCAGTGGTGCCCAGCGACAGGACAAGGGGCAATGGGCACAAACTGGAACACAGGAAGTTCCACCTGAACATGAGGAGGAACTTCTTTACTGTGAGGGTAACAGAGCCCTGGAACAGGCTGCCCAGAGAGGTTGTGGAGTCTCCTTCTCTGGAGATATTCAAAACCCGCCTGGATGCATTCCTGTGCAACCTGCTCTAGGCTAACCTGCTTTAGCAGGGGGGTTGGACTAGATGATCTCTAGAGGTCCCTTCCAACCCCTACGATTCTATGATTCTATGATTCTATGTTTTCTTATTAAATTTGCTAACAAAACAGTTTTTACTAAGCATCTTGTCAAAGGCAATCCAAGTTTTTAATGCAATGACTCATTTTTTTACAATCTAATAACAGCATCCTGAAATCGGATACTAATATAAAAATCCACTTTATAAATAAGATTCCACAGCAACATATTTGGGGACAAAGTGAAATAACTCATTTTTCATATCCTAGGATGTTTTCTAGCCCAGTGAATTTATACAAGCAACTATTTCACCAAAACTGTTAAAATGTTGCCATTTAACTACAATTCACGTTCTGCAATATATTTGTCTGCTCCTTGGTTGTCCTCAATACAGTTTGGTCAATAATTTCCTGAGGAAGAGATTTGGGATATAAAACATCATTCGAGTGGGGAAAAAAGTTGTAATCCATACAACACATGTATTTTTGTTTAAAAAAAAAAATCAACCAAACTACTGTTAAGAAACTATGTTGTATTACAGAATTCATACTTTGGGTGGGATGTGCTGTAAGTTTTTCTTTTCAACGTCTCCAGTCTTCCTCCACAGCAAAATCTGAATTCTTCCTTTGTAATTACATCAGGTTTTGATATAAGCCCAACCCTATGAGGATATGAACTGCTATATAAATGTGCAACTTCTGCCTATCAATAACATTTTAATAGGAAACCAGCAGTAAGGGTTAAAAATAGACGGAAGAATAATGGAAATATATTTTCAAATTCAGTGACTAGCATATACACTCTAATAAACACACTAATCATAGTTACAAAGGTTAGATAATTCTGTTCACTTTTTAAATTTTCTTGGAACTAAAAGAGAAAAGCCACAATATTTTCACCTCTCCTTTGAAACAAGAATTCATTTTAGTGTTGACAGTGGAAAGAAAGTTACTTCAGCAGCTCTTCAAAGGATATTCTATTTGCTGAATTTATCAAGTCACTTTATAGATAGCACTGGCATAGTTCCCTACTTTTATTTATGTGTCCTGGTTTCATTTCCAGTCAGAATAAAGACTTTTTGTCCAATAAGCTGCAGAAGCAATTAATAACCTTCATCATTTCTCTTAAACCAGAAAACAAAAAACTGCAAGACCTGAAAATCAGTTCTTCTTATCTAACACCCATTATCTCACAGAAAAGACTGCAAAATAAAGCTTGGATGAATTTTTATAGAGCATGCTGTGGAGATTTACCCAATGCATAACAGATTCTTAAAATACATAATTTTTCCATAATTGTGATTTTGATTTGCATTCTTAACAGATAAATCACAAAAGTAAACACAAGTTTTGACTCAAACACAAGCTTAATGTCTGAGCGTGCTCTTCCAAGATAACATAAGGAATTTTAAAGAAAGAACTCAGCCAAAATCTACCAAGTTACCTCAGCCAAATATCACATACTACGACCAGAATATCACACACACTACTCAATTTTGCTGAGTTTGCACAGAAACATCTTTCAAGCTATTTGACAGCATGATGCAATTCAAGCAGGTATCATTTAAATATTTACAATATGATTACTTAGATAAAGTTTCAATCATTTCTGTAAGCAATTTCAGGGGGGAATCAAAACTCGGAAAAACATGGAAATTACTACAGCACTACGTGTCCACGCTTGTAGAAATACCAAATTTAATGTGCAGCATGAATCATTTTTAGCTCTACTAAGAGCTTGAAATAGAAAGAACCTATCTAGGATTTTTAACCAAAGCAATTTTTTGAGGATGCAGACCACTCCATAATAACTAAACAGCGTTAATGGACAAAACATCAAAAAAATCACACTGCTTCAGCATAAGCATGTGCAGCCTGCTAAAATAATAATGTCTCTAGCAGGACTCAAGTATTCAAACCTATCTCCAAAGGTACCTGTGCAATATTCATGTTTGTACAGGAAAATTAGCTTTTCTATAGCCAATCGTTTGACTAGGATCAGCACATCTGATGTACAGTTTCCAACCACATACTTTGGTCTGCCTGCTTGGCTAAGGTGATGTAAAAATCCTCTGATTTCTAGTCTAATATAATCACCTATCTAGCTCAGGAGATGCGGCAAGAAAGCATGTAGAGTAATAGAAGATAAAAAGCAACAGTTTCAGCCAGCTAACTTCGAGGGGCCAAATCTGATTTGATTTATACTGGTTTAAGTCAGAATCTCATTATAGCTACATAATAAACTATCTTCCTGACAAGAAGGCTAGGTGCCTTTGCAGGCCCAGATTGCCTGACAGTTGCTGCAATCCTACAAAGAAATCTTAACATAGCTCTGCCGACTCATTCTAGCATTTGATTTATTTCAGCTGCCGACAAGAGAAGACATAGTGTGTCTGTGAGAGGTGGAATTTAGCTGGGTAGCTGGCAGATGGGGAATGCCTTTAGTTTGTTGGCTGACTTGTTATTAACCAGAACTGTGTCACCATCCTCCTCCTCCTCAGAGCCTTTGCTTGAGGGGTGCAGTGGTCACAGCTCTGTATTCCAGCCTAAAGGCAGGCAGGCAGCACGGAGGAGCAGATGCACTCTGACGGCACACCTTCCAAACCAACGCACTATTTGCAGTCACACATTAATTATTGTTTATATTTGTCTCTAATCTGCATATGTATTTTAAATGATCCACCAAAAGTGTGCTCTTACAATTAAGAGTAATCTTCAATTACTTTCAGCCAGTGTGTAGTCTCACTTGCCAATTAATTACAGAGTTCATGAAAAGTGTTTACGAATTAGGCAACTGAAAGGCTAAATACAGCACAGGAGTCATCCTGATGAGGCAGGAAATAAAAATGTCCTAAAGCAATTTATGACTCTGTTCTTGTGTCCACAACCAAAGACTGAAGGGAATGTATTAAAACTCAATTGGCAATTTCCCAGGGTGCAAAAACGATGTTTTATACATAATAGGTCTCCACAACTCATAAGATTTATAGTGCATTCTGAAACATGAGGCTCTTAATGGCAACAATACATCAGTCCTTGTGTTACAAGTTACAAATGCTTTTTAAGAGCTCTTTTCCTCACAGTCTTTTGACTTCATAACAGCTGTAATTAATGTTGACAGGAGCTGTGCTCCCTACTTTTTTCATGTGTTCTAGCAAGAAAGATGTACCATCAGTGATTTAAAAGTTAGACAAAGAGGGGAACTTACTGTAGGAAAGCACCTTGGTCATTAAGTTCAGTCACCTACAAATACATTTTGTAACTGTTCTGATAAACTTCTCATGTTCCTTCTTCAGACTGGCCCTAACAGTCTGATTGGAATTGCTAGGACTGTTCTTATAATTTCCAACCTTAAATATATTCATGTCACTTTATACCCACTTGCTTCTCTGCCAATATTATATCCTGAAATAATCAGGTAGGATTTTTTTTTGGAATAGCCACAATTATATCGCGGGATTCGGTGCCACAAGATGCTGAAAGTATAAAGCGATAAATTGGAAAGCATGGATCTACACAAGAAATATATAAGCTCAAAAACTGATCAGATAAATTAATTGCAGTCTCTCAAGGGCTGTTAAAAGTGCATATATAACTTCCTGAAGTTCCTGCCCATCAGAGCAAGAACGTAAAGTAGGAAAAAATATAATTCCGCACTTGACAGTTCCCAAGTTATTGCCATAAGCATCCAATACTAGCTACTAGGAAAGAAAAGACACTTGGATAGAAGATAACTCCTGGACTGTCCCTGAACAGTATTTTTAATGTAAATATAAATCAAGAAAAAGCCCTCAAACTAGTAAAAGATTCTTTTCCACTTAATTTTTTTCCACTTTATCTAAATTGCAGAAAAGAAACTCCCTTCACTCTTAAGTACTGAAATATGCTGAAGGTCTCCAGTGCAGTCATTGCTAGAATCTGGTGGAATATCATTTTCTTTTATAAGAAAATTAAGGATAGCAGTGATTAAACACTTATCTTTTCTTTCAAGGAATTCTTGAAAAAGCCTCTAGATATTAAATAAGAGCAGCCAAAACCACATCCGTGATGCAACCATTCACAAGTGATGCCTTAAATAGCAACCTTTTGATTAGCCTTGGCCATGTGAAAGTAGTTTTCCTTTGCATTAATTGACTTTTTCAATTACCATACAGAACACTGAATGTGACTTGACAGCACTTGATGTGACAGTGACAATAAGACCAATATTTGCTTCTGATCCATGCACTCTAAATATATTGCCATGGAAACATTTATCCCTTTTATGCTGAGATTCATTCCCTTGAACACGTCCGGATACATCAGGCTGTAGGCCTGTATATTTTAATAGTTGCTGAGGGAGAGACTGTGGGGGCCATAGGAAGAGAGACAGGATGCTTATATAGCCTGGAGCAGTATGTTTATGAAAATCCCCACACAGCGAACTATGTCTCTTCCTGACTGAAGCAGACTTTCAACATTGCCCCTAAACTATGATCAGCCATAGATTTTTGACAAGTATCAAAACACATTACCATATAGAGTTAGCAGGCAGGCAGAAAGTCCTGCCAGAAAATTGTATCTCCTGGCAGATATACTACAGCAATGTCTTCTTTATAATTCAATGGGAATTTATTCAGGCAAGAGGTGCAAAGTCAATCTCTGAAAAACTGATACCAGCTCAAATCTCCAGAAAGAAGTACATGCTTCTCCAGAGACTACGGTAGGCAAATGATTAGGCTACACCAGGATTAAGGAGTAAAGGCTGTTTTCTCCTCTCAGTGAATTATGTTTTATTATGTATAAATAATAGGATTTTGGTTGTTGGGTTTTCACAGAAAATAAAATACTAATGGACAACAAGGGCTCTCTAATTGCAGGTTTCAAGCAGCATGTGTGCTTTCACCTGTAATCTGGAAACACTACCTCTAATGGTAACACACCAAGACCAAAATACTTATTTCCTTAAAATGCTTAGAAGAATTCTTCAAATTCTAGGAGCTTTACCCCTCCAAGTCAGAGAAGGATATTTATCTAGAGATGACTGTCAAAGCTATTCCTTGCCTGAAAAAACAGTTTCATAGTTGTATTTATGTAGTTACATATTCGTAATCCAGAACTATCTAAAATATAAAATTATATGTTTTAATCAGTACTCAATATTAGTCTTTGTATAAGAGGTATCATAGTTGCTTAATATAACAGAAATTAGGTCAGCTTCAGTTTACTTATAAATACCTGCTGTTCTCATTCAGATTTTTTTAAAGAAAAAATAATCTTTGTTTACATTAAGTGACCATTTCCGGACTTTAATTTCTACTTATTATTTTTGCCTTGCAAAGGTTTTTGTAGTATTTATCTTGAAAACTCCAGCTCGTTGGCTTTATTTTTTGTAACTCCAGTAAATACATCTATCCAATTCAGGCTGGTTTGGGGGCTGAGCAGTCTTCTGTGCTCTGCATCCTATAGAGCTTTGGGTTCATGACTGGAACCTAAACCAAAACGCTAAAGTCGTCTGCACATGGGCTTTCCAGCTTACTCAAAAGACGTTCCTTTGAACACATGGTATCCCTCAATGCCTTACTGTAGCATTAAATAGAGCACAACCCCTCCTAAATCACAAAAAGCATCCCTGCGCCAGTGAAGTGCTGGCTCGCAGTTTCCCATTAGACTACCTGCACAGCCAGATGCAGATTGCCACCATCCATAAACTGCAGGCTAAACACCTCTAGCATTGAAACCCAGGAATTCACAGGTTTAGCTGTTTTCCTCTCAAGTTTAACAAGTAAATGCAGAAGAAGTACAGTTATTTTAAGAGGTGGTCACATGAATTAATGTATGTTATATCACACGATAAAGACACTAAGCCAGACCTACCTGCCATTAAACAGAATAGAAAAGTTCTACAGTGTTTAGATGAGACCTGTTTTGAAACTGAAACCTCACATATAACAACTCTAAAATATGCTTCAATAACGCAAAAGCTTAACTGGAGAATAATGAGGATTTTGCAGTAACGTGTCTGGGAAAATTCTGGGGCAAAGAAGACACAGCAGTTTTCAAGAACAATTAACCGAGAAATTTTAGTTACGTTTCTGCACTATTTCAGTGGTATGAATGGCATTTTCTTATACATAGAATTTTTCAGAAGTTAAATGGCTTATTGTTATAAAACCAGAAAGGAAATTCAAAGATGCACCAATCTGCAGTACCTTATCAAATTCCACTTCCAAAAGGAAGGACAATTAAATAAAAATTTAACAAAAAGGAGCAGGTGTTACTCTATGAAGCAACAGCAGAAGAAGTGAGAATTAAAGCCTGAAAGGAGCTTAGCTCACAGCCACAATTTTAGGCACTCAAGCCCTATAGTTAGGGTCAGTTTTAAAAGAAGTTACTTGATGCGTGATATCCTAATACATCCCATTGGATGCCTTCCTAGTTAAAACCTGGCTTTCAGAACCAAACCCTGAGCAAAAGGAACATAAGTTTCTGTTTCAGGATGCTGAGCAGTCATTGGTCTTAGACTTTTGAAAATAATTTTCTTTTTTTTAATCAAGATACAGAGATAAATTGAACATCAGTAGCCTGCAAAAATATGACCTTGGTCTGCAAAATAGCCTCTCATGGCTTGCTTTAACATTGAAACATTCGTATGTCTCATTTCAATACTTTTTTTTTGGTACTGTGTTATCATTGCTATTATAAAGCCAGTTCTAACTGAAAATAAACACATACTTCCATCAAAAAAAACCCACTGTCATTAACAAAAGACAAAAAGAAGGCCTCGTTTCATTTCTAGTCCAAATATTTGAAAAATGCTATGTCTTCAATCAGATTCAGAAGGCAAGCAACATTTTAGTTCAGGACTTCAATCTTCCACGCAGCTCAGCATGTAGCACTCGACTGGATTTCACCATATATCAATAGAATGTCACAAAAATGTACACGTGCACCTGAATTTAAGAGTCAATAAATATTTTATTGCTGGAAAAGATTAACCTTGGATCCATAAATTGTTACCATAATTCAGTGAAAAATATGTGATTGCTGTGAAGGCCAATTGTTGCCTAGCTGTACAGAATCTATCATACCAATTATGCTGCTATGTGTCATCAGTTACAGGTTACTTTGACTTATTTGTAAATCTGACTCCTACCTACAGAAGTGCTTTAATTCATTAATTTGCTAAATATCTTGGCATATAAGCATCAAAGCTGTTTTAAGAGCTACAGAAGTGTCATCCACTACAGAAGAGAACTGCAAATTAAACTGGGAGTGGGAAAGAGGAAGGAAAAATTATAATGGGTGTTTCTATACAGCCATACAGAGAAGCAGATTGAGTCAGAAAGGTACATTTAGACTAAAATAGGCTTTCTTGCAATTAAGTGCACTAACTAGGATTAAGTTACCATTAGATTTTGACTTGGCACCTGGGCTTGTTTATGGGGATAGCAGTTTGGTTTGCTCTCAGGTCATGAAAACCTAATGTCTGTCACTGCAAGATCATATGCTCCACCCCACTCAAACCCATCAGCATCAGTAGGTGAGCACTTTTTTTGAAGCAGCACATCTAAAAATATCATAGTGAACTCTCACCCCTCAGAGACACTCAGATGCAGAGAAACCCACCTGCCTAAGGTTCTGGGGAAGCACAACGGCATGAAGATACAGACAAATCCTGGTGAATGAGATCAGCCACAAGAGAGAGCACACTATTTCAGCAGTGGATATTATCACCTCTGGAAGAAATAAAAGAGCTGGATAGCCTACAGATCTTTATATTTCTGAGCGCTTCAAATCAGTGTCAGTCAGAACAAGGAGAACTGCCTGAATAAAAGACGCTGTTCTCCCAGAAAAGCACAAAGACAATATTCCAAACTGGTAATAGAGCAAAGAAGAAAGAATTGATGCTCCCACACTATCCTCAACCTCTGAGAAATAATATTTTTCTACGTTTTTTTTTTATATTAAGAGATTTATTCTCATTCCCTCTTATGTAAGTAATCTTCTGCTTAGGGAATTATCAAAAGTGAGAATGAATGGTGCTGGAATTTAAGAAATTTGGCTTCTAATGACTTTTAGTAGCTCCTGCATTTAATTATTTTTGAAATCCTTCTTGGTAGGGAGAACTGGAGTAAAATCAGATTGAAGAGCAATAACCTCAGAAGCAAGCGACCATGCCAGCCTCACCACGTGAACATGACATACGATGTCAAGCAATCATAAGCAGTAGCTGTGGTGGAAGGAATTAAACTTCAAAAGGGAGTTTCTCACTGCCAGAGGTGCAACAGGACATAATGCTGCTCTATGACACCACTGATTCACAGAGATGTGCGCCGGTATAAAATAGCCTCAGAGACAGAAAAAATTACAGCTAAGTTAGATAAGACAACATCAATAATGTGTTTATTTTAGAAGATGATTCATGTTAGTTAACTACTTTCCCTATATATCCCACCTTGATCATCAGTGCATGTCTACTGCTGAGCTTAACAGTTTATTAGAAACAGCATGTTGATGACGTCTCAAGTCTTAAAACAGGCTGAATCAAAAGTGGAGGGAGGTACTCAAGGGAATTCCTGGATGACTGTTTTTTCAATGGACTTCTACCCTTCCCTTAAGCATTCATGTTGCCTGAGAGTCTACCTGAAGGTGGGAGATTTATTTCGTTGTGGAAACTGAACCCCAGGTAAATATTAATAGGCAATGGAAGACCTGGAATTAGAATGGAAATAATCTTGTAGCCCCAGCTATAGGGTTCTGATCAGCACCCTCAGTAATTGCAGAGACTAAAGAGAGAGCAGGTTAAACAGAGGCCAGGTAGAATGATTAGTGTCATTGCACAATGTCCACAGAACAGGTTTGTCAAACCAAAAAAGGTAGACCTGTGTGCTTAGAAGAAAAGCCTGTTTGTGCCATTCTGAATCTTCACCCACAACAGTAAAAGAAATCTGTCTCTGCACAGAGGGACAGAGGAAAGGAAACTTCTGATGGAGCAGAGTAATAAACTCCACAAGCTTCCCTTTATCATTTGAGTTTTCTTGAAGAGGGTCATTTCCAAAGAAAAAGACATATTGCAAGTACCAAACAACATGCTGTACTCAATCATGGCTTTGTGATGCCATCAGACAGGTTTTAAACATTAGCAAGGACTGTAATTTTCCTTGCAGTGCTGACAAAAATGTGTATTTTCAGGAAAAAAAGAAATAGAAAGACAGTTACATTTCACACTGAAGACAGAGAGCCTGTGCCTAATGGGCTAGAGAAAAAGTCTAAAAGTAGTTCATCTCTCCAAACTGCCTGAGTGACCCCTGTAATGCAGTTGTGGCTAGCAAGACATATAGCTACAAAATGGGCAAGAGACAATTGTGTGAAGGACAGTTGAAACTGACCAAGTGTGCAAGTTTTTCAAAATATTTTGAGGTAAGACATCAGCTTGCCTCCTAATGCATCTGAACAGCCTAATGCAGCCACCTTCAGTACTGTTGATGTATTAACCTACATTGTGGCAACCTATTTAAAGCTAAACACGAAGTACTTGGCAAACAGAGCTCTATCAGATATATTATTTTCTGTCTATGTTTGACTTTATGTGCAAAACATAGAATGATGTAAACCTACAGTTATTGCCAACACGTTACCAAGTCTTCTGATCTTATGAGGGTTGTACCTTCCTACAACTCTGAACACCACCACACCCCCAATCTCCTTACACCACAGCAGCATTAACCAGGAAGGGCAAGCAGTGGTAACGCCCTAGATAGCCATATTCAGATATCATGAAGGGGATGTTCACATAACCCACTAGTAACTTCAACATTATGATAAACTTAGAACAGATACAATGTCAGACATTTCCTCTTTATTGCTGGACACTGCTTTGAAAACAGTACTGGCTCTCCAAACCAGAAAAGATGACCAAGTGACAGAGGGATTGTTTTGTTTGCTCCAGAAGTCCTTTGCTTTCTAGGTTGGTGTGCCGCAATGTGGGGCACACAAAATCTAAGCACAAATTCAGCTTAGTAGAGTAGCAATGAATGCTGAGACACTTACACTAGCAAGTTTCTTATCAAAAGGTGAGGCAGTGCTATTTCACAGGTGGAGTGCTACCCAAACCAAAGCAGAAAAAAAAAGNTGGTGTGCCGCAGTGTGGGGCACACAAAATCTAAGCACAAATTCAGCTTAGTAGAGTAGCAATGAATGCTGAGACACTTACACTAGCAAGTTTCTTATCAAAAGGTGAGGCAGTGCTATTTCACAGGTGGAGTGCTACCCAAACCAAAGCAGAAAAAAAAAGCGAAGAAAAGGAAATCAAAACAAGGTAAACAATGCAGCATAGACAATTCTCCTGTGAATGTTGTTGATTTTCATTCAATGTGGATACACAAAACACTCAAGTTTTATAGAATCATAGGATCATTTAGGGTGGAAAAGACCTTTAAGATCAAGTTCAGCCATTAACCTAACACTACCAAGTCCACCACTAAACTATGTCTCTGAGCACAACATCCACACATCTTCTAAATACCTCCAGGGATTGTGACTCAACCACTTCCCTTGGCAGCCTGTTCCTGTGCTTGATAACCCTTTTGGGTGAAGAAATTTTTCCCACTATCCAATCTAAAACTCAAGGCCATTTCCTCTTGTCCTATCACTTGTTACTTGGGAGAAGAGACCAATCCCCACCTCACTGCAGCCTCCTTTCAGGTAGTTGTAGAGAGCAATAAGGTCTCCTCTCAGCCTCTTTTCTCCAGGCTAAACTACCCTAGTTCCCTCAGCTGCTGCTCAGACTTGTGCTCCACACCCATCCCCAGCTTTGTTGTCCTACTTTGGACATGCTCCAGCACCTCGATGTCTTTCTTGTTGTGGGAGCCCCAAAACTGAACACAGTATTCAAGGTGCAGCCTCACCAGTATCAAGTACAGAGGGACCCATCACTTCCCTCGTCCTGCTGGCCATGCTATTTCTGACACAAGCCAGGATGTTGTTGGCCTTCTTGCCACCTGGCACACTGCCAGCTCGTATTCAGCCAGCTGTTGACCAACACCCCCAGGGCCTTTTTCACTGGGCAGCTTTCCAGCCACTCTTCCATAAGTCTGTAATACCTGTAGTGTTGCACAGGCTTGTTGTCACCCAAGTGCAGTATCCGGCACTCAGCCTTGTTGTACCCCTTCAGGGTAGGCATGCCCCAATTCAGGAAGAAAAGGGCCAAAAATCACTGCAAGAAAATGAGATTGGCCACCATCTGCCCTCAGGTGTGCTGAATACACCAGCCTGCCTGGTAGTGAGACAGTAGCAGTGGGAACTGTGGAAACAGCTACCTTTATTTTTCTTTCTATTGAAAGGAGAAAGTTGCAATTAAGTTGGTGAAACAACAAAATGAAAGAGTGTGCGAGATCTAGACAGGGAGGGGAGAGAAAGCTGCAAGTTTTTCACTATGTTGTTTACAAAGCCCAGCATTGGTAAGCTCTGAGAAGGGGCAGTGAAACAGTGACACTTTCCCACCCTGCAGTTCAGGAATGCATTTACTGCTACCACCTGTGGAGCAAACAGAAGACTACATCTCCCTCAGCAGCAGCATCCTCAGTTGTCCCTTCTGCCTCAGTAGCATTTCAGGTAGAACTGAAGGAGCAAAACAACAGGCTCAGCTTGGGACTGCATCTGACTTGCTGAGCCTTTTCTACTGTCTATGATCTACAAGTCAGGAAACCGATTGACTGTTGGGTGCCAGACTGTTCACAAAGCTAGTAGGAAGAACTTTATGGTTTGGCCTTAGGCTCACAGAACTAGGCTAAAGTAAATTAGCAAGTTCTAGGCTAAAATAATTTAGCAATTTTTTTCTGATAAACAGAAGTAATTTCCATCCACCTGAAACTCCACAACATTCTCAAGCTTCCCAGAACAGAAGCATATTTTAAGGGGAAATTATCTCCAGAAAGAGGACGAGATGTTTTGCATCCCCCTGTTCCCTGGTGTAAATGGTTGTAATGTTTATGAAGATGGCAACAAAATAGGAATGAGGATATTGCATCCATCTCCCCATAGCAAGCGCTCAATGGTAAGAAAGGTCATCATTGACCTTAATAATGCAGTCCAGAATACACATCAAGATCTAGAAATCCCTGTTGAATTTACTGGCAGCTGCACATGCAGAGAGCCCTTTGAAAAGCAGTTCCATGTCTCTTGGTAAGGTCAGCTCTACCAGCAGTCTCCTCTCCCAGGACTGGAGAAACTCCCAGCAGCCCTCCAATAAATATCCCACAATGAAACAGAAGAGGGTCAGCATTTTAGCTGTCCTGTTATGATTTTCCTCAGCATTCTGTGCACTCAGCAATAAAGGGCAACCTTAAAATTGCAAATCAGAGCTATATACCAACTCTCCTTGGCTCCACCACAGGAACTCCTGAATTACATTTCTCCTTAGGCTGTCTAGCTGAGGACACCAAAACAACTAGTCTGCATTGAAACTTTGACTGAAAAGTGTTAAGACATGTAATTTAGCAGCTGCAGACTACTGTAGTGAAGTTGCATGAAAGGCAACTTATTCTTTTTCCTTAACTGTATTTCTAAGCAAGTCCCCACTGCTCTAACCTTCTGGGGAAGATTATGGAGATTTCCCTGGCACTGATGAATGCAAACTCTGGCACAGATTTTAATACCTGGGAATAGCTTTAGATTCAGGGTTAAATCTTTACCTTTTATTGCCTAAGAGGAGAAATCTCTGAAGACTTATATATCAGGTAGCTGGGGTTTTTTTTCATGCTAAGTCTGTTTTTGTCTCAGTAGACTTTAACAGTTATGAAGTGTTGTAATATCTGTTGCAATATACATTTGTACATGGAAACCATAAGACCAATTCTATTCCAATCTATCTAATTCTTATCTTAAAATAATGTCACAGTTTAAAGCTGGGCTGGCTATTAAGCAAAGCACAGACACTCTTTGTTAACCCCCTCCCCTCCCAAAATGGAGGGGAAAGAGAAAAGGGAAAGAGACTTATGGGTTGGAAAAGTTAAAACAGCTTTAATCTAACTACAATAGTAAGATATTATAATAATAGGAAGAACAATAATGAAATACATACATAAATATATACAAAATGAATATCAAGCTCCCCCATCCCCAATGATGAATACGTCACCAGGATGCTGCGGGGTATGCCCCAGGAAAGTCCATGACTGTACTCAGCAGCAGGCAGGAACTCAATTCAGGAATGCATGAATTGGGTTTGAAGGAAGAAGAATCGAGCAGAGTCCTCCTCAGATGCTTGAGCAAGGACTCGGGCAGACCTGAAGAACAGTATCCTGCAACACTACTAGGATGCCTACCAACAACCCTATGCTGGGCTTAAATAGGCTCCTGGGCCACAGGTGTGGGTGGAAGCACCAGGTGAGGCTCCTTAGGGCTGTTAAAGCCCATGAGTGCCCTCAGGCCCTGGCAAGAGAGANCAGCAGGCAGGAACTCGATTCAGGAATGCATGAATTGGGTTTGAAGGAAGAAGAATCGAGCAGAGTCCTCCTCAGATGCTTGAGCAAGGACTTGGGCAGACCTGAAGAACAGTATCCTGCAACACTACTAGGATGCCTACCAACAACCCTATGCTGGGCTTAAATAGGCTCCTGGGCCACAGGTGTGGGTGGAAGCACCAGGTGAGGCTCCTTAGGGCTGTTAAAGCCCATGAGTGCCCTCAGGCCCTGGCAAGAGAGAGTGTGACCCTTTGTGATCCCTCAGCTTTATACTGAGCATGATGTGTGTGGGAGGGAATACTGCATTTGGTCAGATCAGGACAAATAATAACATTCCCTCTTACTTAACAGCCAACTCGTTCCTGAAATTTTCCTTATTTTGAGGTTCAAAGTACTGTCATTCAGGTAAAAAATGAATAATTTTACCCCAAAGCAAACACAGTAAATAGGAAAAAACATTTAAAAAGCCTTGCCTTTCTTATATAAGTATAGGACAGCAGAACTTCACAAATAACTAAGGGAGAGAGAAAGCACCAAAGTCTTTACTATCACTTGTTTTGGAAGAAGAGCAATGCCCAAATCCTAACACTCACCATTGAGCTCAACCCCGAAACATGCTTCCTTCTGCAATGGGTGGGGGAGCTGAAGGACAACAGATAAATGCATGTGCTGTGACCTATTCACTTATCTTGAATCAATAGTAATGAAATCAGCAGTACCAAGCTCTCAACTGTGTGTAATAAGTAGCAGAGATGAGGTGGACAACACAACTTGCATCCACAGGGGTACTATACATTGTCCATTTCCAGCTGGGAGCAGAGAGAAGAAATTAAGGGAGTGTATGTGATGCTGTGATAATTCCATGTGATTTTCCTTTTCATCCCTTCTCTTTCTGCTGTTAGCAGTATCAGTATCACTAACTAATTCATGGGCATTTTATGAATACTAATCAAGTTGGAGAACACACCTATTTGCTGTAGATAGTTGATTTTACTGCACCAACCTCTCTGCAGGTCAAATGGAAATACAGGGAAGGCAGCCACTGTGAGAAGTGGGGCAGACCAGTGGAAGGAGCCCCCAGAGCTGCTGAGCGAAGGTGCATTGCCAGCACTAGCTTTGCCACTGGCCAGCTGCCTGACTTTGCCCTCTGCATCTATAAAATGGAGATGAAAGTGCTTACTGTGATTTAAAACAATTTGGGATGTGAAGCCTGTATAAAACCTAAGTCTTGCAGTTTTGCATCCCTACTAACAGGCCCACTGTCTCCATTGCTCTTGGAAAAAAGAAAAAAGCAAAATAATAGTTGCCTACTCTAGTTAGAAAATCATGCCACATCTCTGGGCTCTGAACATCCTACTCACCTCTGATCGTTGTCCTCTGACTACCAAATTCTATTTAATATTTTATTACTTACTTGGATGGTGGACTAGAACGTATACTTGTAAAATCAGCAGGAAGAGAGAGGGTGCAACAAGGCCCAGGGACAGGATTGGAATCCCAAATGAACCTGACAAACTGAAAAGAGAGTTTTAAATCAACAGGAATCAGTTCAATACAAACAAGCTCAAAGTGCTACACAGAGTAAATGGAAATTGAAAACAGAAGTATCAAATGGGAAGCAACTGGTGATGCAGTCACACAGCAGGAAAACAAGATGAGACCAAAGTTTGTAACAAAGAGGATACAGATCAACCACACGACAATACAGGCAAAAAGCAAGCCTCAACTAAGTACATTAATGCTGTGTCACTTACCACCCAAGAGTTATATCTTCCTCACTTAGGCAAGGCCTCAGTACGTAGCTGGTTTTTCATGGAGTGCTTAAAATAGCAAGCAGACAAATTTGGCAGAATCCAGAGGAAAACAAGAGGACGAAACAGAAGGGAAAAAAATAAAAAACTATGAGAAAAGATCAAAGGAATTGATAGCAAAACCAAAGTTCTTCTATGAAAGGAGGGAAAGATGCAGCTTATTTGAAGTGGGGTTAGAGATTGTTATAATTCTACTCATCAGAATGGTCAATCATGGAAATTGGCTGGGTAGGGCTGTTGTGGCAGCTCCTTAATTGGACGCTTTTAAGGTCAGCTAGGGATAATGTAGGTACACTTGTCTAGGCACGTCTAAAACATGGTTTGACAACCTGTGGTGGTCTCTTTCTGCCCAAACTCCTAAACTGAAAAATTCACGTTTTTATCACATACTGAAAATTTTGTGCTTTCATTTTATTTTGGGATTATTTTAACTTTTAAAAAAATACCATTTATTTAGAGCAGGAAAAGCAACAAAAACAGGGGGCAAGCATATTAAAGCAAGCATAGGTTTAATCTTTGCATGCTACTGAGACAGTGATCAAAGAAAATGTAACAGCAAAATAAGCAGGCAAGGAGAAGCTATATAAACCTAGAATGTAAAAATCAATGCGAACACAGCCTGCTAAGTAGGACCTGGCAGATTACACTGGCACATGCAAGAGGACTCTGGTCTGTTTAGTGTTTGTTCATTCTTTCCCTCACTCTTACCCTCACTGCAGAAAGCATTCAGCCCTTGAATTTCAAGTGCCGGTGTATGCCAGTCCCTTTTCTGATTGCTCTTCTTTGTTTAAATTACAAGCTCTTAGCAGTAAGCACCTTGTTTCATATTATGCTGCAAAAACACCCACCACTATGCTGATGTTCTAACAAAGACAGACAAGACAGAGGCATTTCAAAAGGCTGATTAAGAAAAGCCATTACTCATTTCCAAGGTTTCATACAACTCCCTTTGGGAAGATAAATAGTGCTACAAATATAGGCCTCTCTGAATAAGGCACTGAGATAAGAACTTAATTTCCATAGAAGGGAAGATATACATTTATGTTATAACTGCTTTTATTCTTGTGTGAACTTCCAGCCAGAATTTAGCTGCAGCATCACTAAGCAAAAGACGAAGGTAAGGTATCGTTTAAGTCATATTACAACATATGGCAGTTATAAATTACTGAAGACAGACTTTTGTCAGTAACCACCATATGATAAGCGAATATGTAGTGAATAAGTCTACAAGCCAGTATGTTGGGTGATGTGGAACTGTCTGGCCTAACTAACCTTTCTTTACTTCATGAATCCTCAAAGCAATAGCAGCATCTTGAACAAGCCTGCCTCAAACAGC
Organism: Steatornis caripensis; assembly: GCA_013398225.1. NCBI lineage: Eukaryota > Metazoa > Chordata > Aves > Caprimulgiformes > Steatornithidae > Steatornis > Steatornis caripensis. The sequence continues at coordinate 109,260 of VZSC01009693.1, forward strand.
TAAAACAAAGGCTCACATTAGAAGGAAACTAGACTAAACACACAGTTCATGAGTTTCTAAAGACTCATAAAGACAGGATTCTCCTTAAAGATTTACTGGTATTACTGGAAGTTGAACACATGCATCCAGACCAGAAAAGGACTTTGGGTGTACAATCTACAAAAGTAATGGATATTCAAAAAAGATGAACAGGTGGACACTTTCTTAAAGGGAGAAATGAAAATTTCTGTCATGTTTATGCTATTGAAGTATTCTGCCTTCTGGATTTCTGAGCATCACACAACAGTGTCAGACAAATATGTACCGTAAATAAAAGCTCCATTTTAAGTGACTCCAGTTTGGTTTACCTTGTTTGTGGTCTCAAAATTCCATTAGGGAAGAAAGTTTGCATGGTAAGTACACTTTTTTTCAAACAGCTTTTTTTCCCCCCCCTCTTCCTATGGCTTAAAGATGTAGCCATAGATAAGAATTCTCATACAGCATACACCACATACAGCAGTGCGACTACTGTGACAGCCTTCTCATACTGCATGACATGCTTGGCCTTAGTTCTTCTGACAAGCTACTAGTACATATATCACAGAAAATTTTTCTGTCCAAGCAGTCCTAGCACCTTTCATATTCTAACCTGGGAAGCTGGGTGACTGACTTGATTCCTACTTGCAGCAAAAGGACTACTCAAAAACTCTCTAATGAACAGCAGTGAACACTGGATGTGAGGGACTCCATGAGGGAAGTCAGCCTGAATTCCTACATTCTGATGGGAGAAAAGCAGTGATTCCCATCTCTGTAATGCAATTCAAAAGGTTATCGTAGAAAATTTCATTTTTTAAGACGCAGATCTCCAGTGGTTGATTGCTTTACTTTAAAAAGATGACAAATGCCACCGCAACAGTGATGTACCTGACTTTGCCAGCACCTTCAGAAACAGAAATCACAGTTGACAGTCAAGGCTGTTTCCATGTTAAGACCTATAAAAAGAAATTACAATGCCTTGGGGGAGTCCTTTCCTAAGGAATTAAATCTCAATTAGCAATTCCTCCTGCATTTTGAAAGACTTATCCAAAGAGTTAGACATGCCTCTCAGCTACCTGGTTACTCAACCAGAAATGTCAGAATAAACCTCTGCAGACTTAAGTTCCTTTTACTTAGAGGAAACAAATATTCAAAAACTAACTACAATGCTGGCATGCCTTATACTGTCAAAGACCAACAAGATCCAGAAATATGGATTCCCTGATGTCAGAAAATATGTGGAAAGCTGTTACAACAGATGGCTTATTATAAAGATTCCTCTTAAGAAAAAAAAGTTAGCCATTCTCAAGCACACACTTCATCTTTGTCTTCACCTAACCAAACATCATTTCTACTTTTTTCTTTTTCCCCTGAAAGGATATAAAGGTCTCAGAGTATCTTTAATGTGGAGTCCCTTTCAGTGTGCTAATTTGAAATGGCAGAACATCCATGCTGCAGGAAATTAATTAATTGTGTAAACCGCCAGCATGTGGAGCAGGTGGCTGGACTTCTCCTAACAGGACAGCATAAAGCCTCTGTTTAGATTTACTTCCATGAAATATTACAAAACGTAGAGACTGAAGAACAACAGAATAGCATGGATCTGCTCCATCCAGCCCTGATTTCTGCAGGCATGTTAAGCAGCCAGGAAGGGTGGTAGGGGGGATTTAAGTTGTTTTTTCTGATAGCAAACATGAAAAATTACATCAGTGTTCAGGAAGAGGATCCCCCATAAATTAAAAATTGTATTTTCCTACTCATCAGCTCATGTCAGAATTGTAGATTTGAATGACAAAAGGGACAAACAGCTGCCACTTTTTATTCTGATGAGGTTTGTGAAGTAAGCACAGCCAAGAGAGAATGAGCCGCATCCTCAACATGATTGCTAAGAAAGGCTTATTTGTTCTCTTCTGTATGAAGATCCACCGAGATGTCTCTGGAGGTAGGAAAACCTTGACTATTTTCCCTGGTTAACTCTGGGATTTTGGAAGGTTTTACATTCAGATGAAACAAATAGAGCATTTAATATCCAAATTTACAATTCCTTCAAGTTACACTGTGTCTCTCGGCAGTCATTACATGTCTGTCTGCTACTTGGCTCTCAAGTAACAGTGTCACCAACCACTGCACCAGCAAAAATCTTGATATGGGAGGGGTGGAAGGACTAAGATTTTTCTAGGTTCCCCATTGTCCTCAAAGACATCACCCAAAGTGCTTTCCTCTCTGATGCTTGCTGTGGCCTCTATATTTACACAAATTCATTCTGTCATACTCAGCCTTCATGTGCAGCCTATATACATGGAGCTATGAATCAGCACCATCAGTATGTTTCTGTACAACAAGTCATCTACTAACATGTAAAGAAAAAAAGGGAGAAACAGTGCTGGAATTTAGGTATGCCAACTCAAAGAAAACATGGAAGCCCTCAAAATTAATAATTCCACTCCATAATGAACTTTCTCAAAAAAATTATTTTTGACAGATGTGGACTTTCAGGCTTATTTGTGTGTACTCTGCATATTTAAAAATACCTATTAAGATGAACATTTCATATAACTTTGATTTTTCTTAGTAATGCTCCCTATAACAGGGAGTTAGTCTCAAAGCACCTTTTTCGTCACATGGCTCAAAGGAATTAGCTTGTTCAGAGCCATCCAGGTGTTAGCAAATACAACATAGGGATGTCTTAACACTCTTTGTGGATCTAACTCGATAATTTACTGATAAAGACACTAAGTACGTAATTTGCATCCCATATAGTAATAATGTATGAGAATCTTTCTATTAAAAAGGTCTGAAATAGTCTTTGATTTATTTAAAGTAATTCATATGTTTATCACATACTGTTTGGGTAAAACAAAACTTTTCTTGGTTTTGAGGCATCCCGGTGCTTTCCTAAGTTTCAGGTTAAAAATTAATTTAATTTTCTTTTTTATACCTGCAGAAACTACGCCATACAGAGATTCAAGACAAATAGTGACGAATATTTAATTAACTGAAGCTACAGCAGGAGTTTCAGGTAGACAGAATGTAATTGCCCCAACTAGAACGTACTACCAAAATTACTATTAATTCCCGCAGAAAATAACAGAGAGTTTTAAAGATAATAAATCACTGGAGTCTGAACTTTAGAACACATATGAAAGATGGTACTTCTTGTATGTTGTTTCCTCCAGCAAATTAAGAGACTGTTTGGATCAATGGGTATATATGCATACAGATGTGCACATGTGCACAAAAGGAGAAGAAAAGTGATATTCTTACGTACTTCAGAATTAAAGAATCACCACGTAAAAAACCAGCTGATACCACTTGTGATTTTCCGCACAGCCTCCTGAATTTTTAAATACATGACTTTTTCTTAATCTAACAAATTACATTCAAAACCAAAAAGACACATAGAAACATTCCTATCATTAATTTTCAAGAAAACGCAATCCTTGTCCATTTCAAGTTATACCTACCACATTTTTCTCTTACAATGACATGCTTCTATATCCTTTCAAACCCTAATGAACAAGAATACTATTTATTAGTTTCTTAAAATATTTATTTTTCTGATAAATCCCAATAACCCCAAGATTCATCTTTAAATTTCCATGATCCTCTCTCATATATATCACTGACGCCAATGAAAAGATATCTGATCAGACAGATTCTATATATCCCAAAAGCCACTACATTTAGTTTTTCAGTTGAGTTAAAACACAACCTTCCATACCTTCTCAATTTATGCTTTTGTGCTGTGATACAATCCCAAACGTAAATGATCCGTTGTAAAGGTGGGGCAGTCTTGCCATTGAGGCTTGTTCATGACAGAGTCGAGCAACACTCCTGATTACTAGTACTGAAAACCTATTTCAAGGAAAATCTTGCAGGGAGGTTTGGGAATTTTGTGCGCCATTTAAACAAAAGAGAACATGCACTGGACCTGGTAAATCTGGGTGATTTGTGGATTGTTAAGTATCAGGACATCATTAGACTTTATTTGCTAGCTTCCTCTGCTTATACATTTTAGGTTGAATGTCAGAACTACATTAATTTAATCAAGCAGAAGTGATCATATATATGTATTAAGAGACTGGCTTCTACCAAAACATCCTCAATGCTCTACTCCATGCAATGAGGATGAGCTGCAATCAAAATCTTAGGAAAAAACAAATCATGAGCCTGAAAAAGCCTTCCTTTTACTAAGTACTGTGTCGTAACTTTTCTATTTTCTTAGAGCATTTCTTACTTGTACTAATGAAGTATTCAGAATAGACTTAATTTTGTGTGTCAGCAACTGCTGTTAACTTAGTTATATGCTTACTGGAGTTTTAATTTTTCAACACATTAATTAGTACATTTGTATTCTAATTGATAATTTGCATTATACCCTCATGAGCAGCAGAGTCTCTCAGTGTTCAAATATTTCAAAATCACTTGAGCTATAACATTTCTTTTGAGGTAGCTAAACTCTACTGTGCTATGTACTGTCTACTAAGGGCCCTGCAGGCATATCGTGGTAAAGGGGTTTTGATGCTCATCTGCTAAATAATTAGAAGGTAAAAGCCAAGTGGAAATTAATTTCAGTTCAATCAGCCTTTATCATTCTGCAGTTATCTCTAGAAAGTTGTCAGATGCTGATTGACCAGGGCTTTTCAGAACGGTTTTGATGAGGTAGCCAGAACTTGGGGAGGGCTAAAAAAGTAAGTAGATTATTTTGTGAAGAGAAGTGAAAAATAATGAACAAAAGCTGCTAATATGACAGTTTTGGACATATGCCTTCTGGAATTAATGAGCATTATCACCAGCATTTTATTTAGATGATGAAAAATGATGTCAGTTTGTCAGCAGCAATAAGATAAAACCAAAAAGTATTTAACTTCTTACAGCAAAACAGTACATGGGCACACTATAAGCTTGAACTTGTTAATAGGCTGTATTTCTGTACCTGTAATACAGACAGATAATTCATCTCTGATGAACATGCAAAATCTCCTTAATCAGTAAAAGCCAAGTAGACAAATAAAGCAATTTATACAGCTGTATAAAACTAACTTCTATTATCAGCTATTATTATAATTGTTCCTGAGAGTTAAGAAATTGGAATATTATTATGAAAAAACACATATAGCCACAAAAAAATCTTAATGCTTATTTTAAATAAAAACTAAAAAGCATAAATGGGTAGGCAACCATTCATATCACTGTGAAAGTAGCTGGGCACAGTATCAGATACGTTATGTGCTAAACGTGATGTAAAGGATCGCTTGTACATAGTTCTTGTCCCACAATGCTACAAGAAAAACTTTCATATTTCTTTCATGTCCTGTTGGAGACAGCTACAAAGGCTTCATCAAAGCTAAGAGACAGAAATGCTAAATATCTTTCTGGTAACTGAACACAAGTAACAAAACTGATGAAGTACAACTATGAAGGAAGAGTGAATAGATAGTTAATTCATGTAACTCTAGAATGACTTAATACCAAACAGCAGAAAATTAATTTTTTTCCTCCATAGATTTAGGGTATGAGCCATTTTCCATCAAAATTAATGACAAAATTTCATTGAATTCAACCAAACAGAATCCATCCTATAATTCAGTCCAACTTTAATAGCAGTTATATCTATAAATCACATGTATAAGGAAGCTTAAGGCAAAACGTTGAGACATGATGTAGTTCAAAAGAAAGTGACACTGAGATTTCAAAAGACAAAGACAGAGACTGCTTAAGCTGAGGAAAATGAAGATAGAGGAGGGAAAGAAAACCTTACTGTTGTTGCACTGTATTAATCAAGGTCACAAAGTAGAAGAGCTTCAAAATTTCTAGCACAGAGCAAAGTCAACAAAAACAGTTCTCCAGATTGAACGTGAGAAGATAGATAGTAGACATCCTGGTTTGACCCCAATGCAGTACTCCATCCCATACACATCATGCTCAGAATAAAAGTGAGGGACTGCAAAGGTCACTCCCTCTCCCTTTATGGCCAGAGCACTGATGGGCTCTAACAGCCCTAAGCAGCCTCACATGGTGCTTCTGCCCACACCCATGGCCCAGGAGCCTATTTAAGCCCATCACAGGGCTGTTGGGTCTGGGTCATATTGCAGATTGTTGCTCTCTAGCTCTATTCAGATCCTTGCTTAAACATCTGAGGAAGACTCTACCTACTTATTCTACTTTTGATTCTGAATCCACCTCCTGCCTGCCACTGAGTACAGTCTAGGACTTTCCTGGGGTGCACCTTGCAGCATCCAGGTGATGTATCTGTCATCAGTATGGGAGAGCTTGATATGAGTTTTGTGCATATTTATATATATTTAATTGGTTTTTTTCCCATTATTATAATACATTATTACTGTAGACAGATTAAAGCTGTTTCAACATTTCCAACCCATAAGTCTCTTTCCCCCCACTTTGGGAAGGGAGGGAGTTAAAAAAGAGCATCTAACATTTATCTAATAGCCAGCCCAGCTTTAAACTGTGACAGNCTGTCATCAGTATGGGGGAGCTTGATATGAGTTTTGTGCATATTTATATATATTTAATTGTTTTTTTTCCCATTATTATAATACATTATTACTGTAGACAGATTAAAGCTGTTTCAACTTTTCCAACCCATAAGTCTCTTTCCCCCTGCTTTGGGAAGGGAGGGAGTTAAAAAAGAGCATCTAACATTTATCTAATAGCCAGCCCAACTTTAAACTGTGACAGTAAGTTAAAATAATTGATCCTACCTGTTCCTCCAGGGATCAGTGACATATACTACATGATAGCAACAGAATTGTTATCCATTCATCTTACTGTTTGTTATCCCAAAGATGGCAACCCCAAAATAAAGCTTATCTTTCTTAACAATTTCTTCCCCAGAAAGAATCAATGTCTTGTACTCTGCAATGGTACTTATCAGTGTCCCTACAAAGTGCCACTTAAGCTCTCCTGGGCTCAGCAAGGGCAGGATCCTCAGCCTGTGAAGAAATGCTCATACACTGCTCTGCAGGTTGCCAGGTTTTCGGCTGCCCCCTCTCTACTCCAGTGGTCTAACAGATCCAACAATTTTCCCCACAGGCAGATTACTTCTGATCAACCTTAAATCACTTATTCCTTGTCCTTGTACTTTTGAATATTAGTTCTTCAAATTCCCCCTTGCTTCTCTTATCTGCCAAAGTCCTATTCATTTCATTAGAATTCTTTAGACTCCAAGTCTGTTTCTAAAGGACAGATTTTAGTTTCAATAAACTTCTGTATCTTATCTGTTGAACACATTACAGGTGCTCTTGCCTTTCTCAGTTTTTTCCTTTTGTATTCTGGGGTCTGCACACTGTCCCCTCTGTGATGCTAATAAGGCCCTCTTTATGTGCCTTCATGCAGAGTCCAGGGATTTAATTTCCTAACTTTTTTGTTTCAAGGAGTTTCTAACTTCTTTTAAATAAAAAGTTTCCTTCTTGCAGGCTAATATTGCTTTTTTACCCCTTGGTGTGATACCTGTGAACAACATTTGACTTACTGACCTTACCCCATTTCCACTCATCTCCTCACAGGTGCTGAGGACTACAGAGGCTTATTCAGTTACATACGTGGCATTTTTTATCTCTGTCGCTGCAGTTAACTGTCTTAGTAATTCTGCAAAAAATTACTTCCACAAAGGAGTTATATTGCTCATACTGTGAAGTAGGTGGAGATGCCATATGTAGGCTAGGGCTAATACCCATGGCAAAATCCTGAGGAGCTGCAGAGGCCTCAGGCGCAGTTTCTAACCACAGCTCATCTCAGAGCTTTTTTCAGAGCCAGCTTGTCTGCATAAGAGCATTATTTAAGTATCTAAAGTGCTTTGGAAAATGCTAACAATTACTTTCTTGCCTTACACAATGGCCGCAAAGGTGTATCTGTGTCTTACTGGAGAGAGGGACCCCGACAGTGTGGTCCCAGATGGGGACGGGAAGGCGGCAGCTCTGCAGACCACAGCTCCCATTTCCGAGGTGGTGATTCCCTCCCGCAGGGAGTGCCCTGGGCAGGCATCTGCTGCAGGGGCTCTTCCATGAGGAGAGACCGAGGCTGCCCCGTGCCAGACACGGCCAGTTCCAGGGGGTTCTACAGCAGCCCCTCCACAGCGCCCAGCCCAGCCCCTCGGATCAAATATGGGGAGGGAAGGTGTGGCTTAATGTATATAATGCTTCCAATGTTTGCGGTTTTGTTTCTCTCTACTGAATGGTGAGGGTCAGGATCAAAATATATGTAATTATCAACCAGATCAGCATTGAGGCAGGTGGTGCTCACTCTACTAGGTTGAGGGAAGTAGAGAGCAGGGCTGCTGAGGCTGCAGCTACAATTAAGATCAGTATACAAATGCTTACCTTTCATTAAAAAACTGTGAGACAATCATTGATGATATTCCTAAATTTAATTCTCCATGTAACTGATTGTTGTATTTGCAAAAGGAGAGTACGTTTTCATGAGGAAGAGGCCAAGAGGCACGTGCAATGGGAGGCAAGATGATCTGTAACATAATCTGTGAAAACATCATGAAACAGCGTGAAGGCATCTGTCTTACAACAGTTAAGTAATACTCATGTCTCCTCATTTTCATTTGCTTCAGAGCTGCCTAGCCACCTGATACTCATTTCAATTTTATTATATTAGGGAAGTGACTGGAGAAAGCTCTGAAAACACACAATAAGCAATAAAAGAAAGAAAACTACAGTTATTAAATCAAGCAACTTATGCAAGATATTTAAGGCAGTTACTTACGGTGCTTGTATTTTAAAAAGGTCAAATTAAATTAACCATTAATTTATAGCAGACTCGCCCATGACAATTGTCTTGGAAATCTAATCTAAACTGGCTGATATAAAGCATGAATTTGTTTAAGTTCCCTCAATCACTCTTCTACTGGACATAAATCAAGAGCAATGAAGGAGGAGGCTCATTTTTGGATTATTTGTGCACATAGTACAAGGACTTTTTACAGTTAGGATTATTATTATTATTTAGGCATGATCAGAACTCAACAGGCTGAACACAGACTGCGTTTTCTTACTGTTTTCTTGGGTGAAGTTACGGAAAGCAAAAGAAAATTGTTTTAGTCTCACGTAGTAGAATTGTGTTCATACAATTTTTAAAAGGCTCAATTGAAATGCCTACAAGCTTCACTGCTGGCCCATGTGAAATGAAAATTGTTCGATATACTTATACCTCTATGTGTCCAATACATTATTCATATAGAAGGTGAGGGAAGAGAGGGGAGACTACTGCACTCAGGAGAGCAGATTAAACAGTCTCTTGATCAAAAATAAAACAGCAAAAGACTCCTAAGTACATTCAGTATTTTTTATTGACCTGCTTCAAAATTTTAATTTTAGGTAGCCGAGTAAAAGTTTTTTTGAATTTTTTACTCTGGGACAAAACTGGAATTCCTTCTCTGTACTACTTCTATAAGCCACAAGTGTCATTTAATCATTGTTTTCTATGGTATTTCTCAGATATATTCAGACAGCTTTGCAGCCCCTCAGCTGTGCCCAGAGGACAGGGAATCACAGCAGATGCCAGACAACACTTTCATTATAGAATATCCAACAACTCCAGAAATATCCTAATATTTTACAGAGAACCTACATTCTTCAAGGCATGTAACAATGCATCTGAAATTAATCTCTTCCTTTGCTAGCTAATGACATTTGAGGACACATATCAAGCATCTACAGAATTTGGGGAAGATTATACAGACATGTTGGAAGTAGCGCGGTTGCTTCACAATTCAAGCCAGGGGGACTGCAGAGTCACCACAGTCTTTTTAGGGCTGTTCCTTGTGCCACAAGTCATGTATGTGAAAAACTTATGTGGTGTGTTACTCCATTTACTGTGACCCATCCTGAACATTTAAGCTAGAGCTGAAATTTCTGGTGCTTCTGTTTTAAACAAAAGGTTGCCTGCCATGAGCTTATTCTTACTAATTATAAAAACATCATCAAACCTGGCAGGAAAGCTGTCACCTTTCTCAAGAGAGAAGCCAAACTGGAATTAGAAGAAGAATCCTCCAGATTACAAACTTTTGATGTAGTTTCATGGAGACCGTAATGACTAACTAGGCCAGCATGGATGCACCAAGAAGTACTCTGTTCAGTTGTGGAACAAAAAGGTCTTTCAAAGGTAACAAGTTGTTCTAAGATAAGTAGAATGAGTGATGCCACGTTTCCCCATGGATTTGTGTATTAAGTTCCACATTCCAGCAGTACAAATACCATTTACCAGAGTTAATGATGTCAGTTCTCCTTTGTGCTCTCTTAACTTTGTAAACATTCGTCCTATTCCCTAGCCACGACAGCAATAGCTCCAAGTGTATCCCACGCTTCTTCCCAGTCCCTCGCCACCTTCCCTTCATACCCCATGCTTCATTTCCCTGGTTGCAAGCTGGCATGAGTTTGCATTGCTGTGGGTGTTTTGAAACTATGCACCTATGCTAACTGGCTAAACAATGCATGCATGTTGAATGATGAAGTGGCAGGACAGACAGAACAAATACCCTACCTGGCTATTTTTTCCACTGAGAACATAACAGAGTCTCTTCTTCTACAAAGCCAATGATTTTCATGAAACTTGTAGAAACTTAATTATCTTTCAGATCATCAGCCTTTTGCCTGAAGTGGTTAAAACTTGCCAACAGTTTTTAGGGATTTTGTTCCGTGGGCCTGAATGCAGAGAAGGGTGGAACTCCTCTGGCAGACAGCAAACTTAATTTTTCCTTCAGCAAATAAGCTAAAATAATAATACCTGGAATATGCTTGTGCTATTAACGTTACCCTTGACCAACTGATCATGTAGCTTTTTGAGGCGGCAACTGTGTCCGTCATGAGTGAAGTCCTTGAGTGCAGCATATGCTAGGGCCCCTATCTTTCATTCTTGTGGTTTTCTTCATAGGAGGTGTCTTATTTTCTAAAGTTCTCCAGATAGCCTATACAAATGGGGAAGGAAAGAACATTTTAAGGACAATCACATCTGGAAGCAGGGTTTGGAAGAAAAAGCAAATAGGAACATGGCAATAATAGCCATTCCAGCATACATGAGCAGGAAATCCTGCTGTCAGACTTTGACAATTGATTTAATCCAAATTAAATTTAGCCTGATAAGTTTATTTTTAGTTGCTGCAACTAGTGTGTCTGTTAAAACAGAGAATTAGACTTAGGATTAAATGCAGTTCCTGGAATCAATCAGAACAAGGACAGAAGAGTTATTCGTATGGGTGTTACACCTGCTTGTAGGCATGATCCTATACTACTGAGTGAGTCACTGGGAGCCTGTTGGCTGACATACCCAGGCACTGATTTGTCCCTGGAGCTGAGTATGACCCACATTTGGTTTTCAGGTTTTTCTGTAGTTGCAAAGTGAATTGCGTAATGTGGGCTACCTTACTCCATGTGCAAGCAGAACCCATATAGACTATTGCTACCAGTTCACCTGCCTGAAGGTGTGAGTCATCTTGTGTTAGTCTTGCTGCACATGCGTTAGGGCAGTGACACAAAGATGTCAGATGTATTGCAGAAGGAGATTGTTCCTACCTCACTCCTGCACACCAAATTCAGTAATTCCCACACTGCAAATCTTCCTGTGTGTCACAGAACAGTTGAGTGCTTCCCTCTTGGGCTGCTTGGACAGACAGCAGCCTGGCCAGACATACTGAGTGGTTTCGCACCCGAGCTGCAACAATTCACAACATATGTACGAAAGGTCCAGAATACACATTGGTAAAATTTCTGAGTGCAACACAATCAATAATATCTCGATGTGGTAGTTTCAGGCATCACTTAAGATGAAAAGTTCAGCCCTGCAGCCCCTGGTGAAAGGAGAAGAGAGGAGGTTTGGTGGGAGCCACTCAGATTCTCCCTGTTTTGAGTATCCTTTAGCCTCATGTGACATAACTAAGGAAATAAAAATATAAAGCAATCTGAATTTTTATCAGCTAGGGAAATTGAAGTCAGGAAAATTAACACAGACACCAGATATTTAAAGTACTTTCTTGCACATCTTGGTTTTCCTGATAACCCCCTCCCAATGCATTTCATTCCAAGAGAGCTTCAGAATACAAGACAGGTACAAGTTAGTGGTCCACACTGACCTTCTGTACTATGTCGAAGCTGAAAGGACAAATTCTTCTGATACACACAAATAAGCATCTAAGGTCTCATTTAGACTAGAGTTAGAACAGTGTTGTATGTTGCCACGTGAAGAAAGTTCTATATTGTCTTTGAAGAGCCAAACAAACCTTCTTGTCTTGAAAAACTAATTAATAGCTTTTTCTAAGGAACACAATTCAGATTCCTTGGGCTTTCTGTGAAATAGCTGTGTTATGAACATCATTTAAGAGCTGCCTAAAAAGCGTTCACTGACAAAGGCCTTCACATTTATTTTCTAAACAAGCTAATTAATGAAGTTCAGCTCTTATCATTCTAATTGAATAGCAAAATAGGCCAGTTAATTCATTTACAAAGAGTGCATGAGAACCAGGACTTGAACTTTCAACTTTCTCTATCTTTTGAGAAGAGCAAAACTGAATATACTCAAAGTTATGTCTTGATTTCACAAATGTAAATCTGGCTGTAGGCAATAGAAAATGCAAGATCGTTATAATGCAAACTGTTGTAAATGTGTGCAAAAGCTCTATCATATCCGTAGATACTTACATACGATAAGTCTATATTAGGATACATACAGGGCTGATGTGCTTAAACAAAAGAAAATAGGAATTTAGAATTGCAGTTCATAATGACTTATTCATTCCTCAAAGTTCAGTAATTTAGCACTAGCTTCTGAGCTTGACCTGGATTTAATTCTATATCAACAGTCACCATGGATAAAACTGACCCTCGTTTCTTTATTGATTTGTGAGAGTTTTATTTTTTAAATAAAAATTTTTTCTGACCAAATAAATGTACATTGCCAAAAGGAGAGTTTGATATTAGAAAAAAAAATACATTCAATAATTTGTGGAGTTTCCAACACAAGAATCTAAACAATAATTGTACTTCATTTGGAATTTGTAAAGCACTGAACTAGATGATATTGCATTATAGCTGATAATAAAGAGGCTTTTCCAAAGCAAAGATATCACTCAGCAATGATTCCAGATTCTTTCCTCCTGAAGAGTCTCTGGAGATTATGCACATGTTTTATGTACATGTATACATACACCTTCTTATAAATCACTATATAATCAACATCACACTTTGCCAACCCCCTGAACTCCCATGAGAACATAAAGTGAATGAAAAAGATAATATTTAATTCTAACAATATGTAATGTAATATTTCAAAAGCAGTCTACTTGCTTCAAGGCTAAAAATATCAAGGAGACTAACTTAATTGTAGCTTTAGACTTAAGAAGATTTCATGCCTCTGGATTGTCTATTCTTTACTATTTGGTATGGCAAAAGCAATGAGATTAAAGCTTTTGAAAAAGAAAGTGCTAATTTGTTTATACTATATTTTGGCAATAACCCAAGTGGGGAAAAAAAAAGCTGTCTGGCAAGGACCTCCAAATCAAGGAACTGAAAATTAGGTTTCATAATGCATAAATAAAAAAGGACTCAATTGTTTTCTTAATAGTCAGAAATTCTCTGAGGTTCAGGCTATCCTTGATCTGTTCCCTTGTGATACTTTCCAGAAGAAAGCCCATCCACAAAAAGTTCCAAATTAATAGGAAGCATTCGCTTCTGTTTGGCAACTGTGAATTATTCATTTGCAGTAGATCTCACCACAGAGGATTACAAAGTAATTACTGTCCCAGAGGTATTCCTTGTACTGTAGTTGGGATGATGCATCTGTGTCAAAGTATTATTTTTAAGAGCACACACCTGAACAGCTCTTCAGATGCATTTCTGTATTGATGGATCACAGATCAGATGACCTATAAGGTTTTGCCATCTTGGACATCTCGATGGCACTAAAATACTGAGTTGAAGTAAGTCACCAGGACTAAACAGCACCCAGCCCAGACTTCCAATGGGACAGCAGTTAGCAAAGGGAAAATCCTGAATCTCTAAAGATGAGGTTCACTTCTTCAATCTATTAACTAGCTGTGAGGACTTGATCAAGCTAGATGTGCTGTTCAACAGTCTGCTGGTATGCAGACTTAACCTTTCCTGGTAATATCATCCTTCCTGTCCACAAGTATGACAGTGTCTCACTGACTTTGAAAGTTCTTAGATTTAAGCAGTTTGTCACAAAACAGGTGCAAACAGTTTTTACCCTCAGTCTTCAGAAATCAGCTCATGGTAATGGCAGAAGGACAGGTAGTGGCAGATGCATCTGCTAAATTCCTGACCCAGAAATCACAGAAT
>VZSC01009693.1:123977-136441 GCA_013398225.1 Steatornis caripensis
TATCTCCAGAGAAGGAGACTCCACAGCCTCTCTGGGCAGCCTGTGACAGGACTCCATCACCTTCAGAGTAATGTTCTTCCTCATGTTCGGGTGGGTCTTCCTATGTTCCAGTTTGTGCCCGTTGCCCCTTGTCCTGTTGCTGGGCACCACTGAAAAGAGCCTGGCCCCATCCTCTTGACACCTGCCCTTTAGATATTTATAAGCATTGATAAGATCCCCTCTCAGTCTTCTCTTCTCCAGGCTAAACAGACCCAACACAAGAAGCTGTTTCTCTAACACACTTTTCATCCGTGCTTGCAGACACAGAATATTTTTCACCAAACATAACAGTGGCATTATTTCCAAACAGTTTTTTGAAAACATAGTTACCACCTGCCCTATTTTAAAGGTCCTACTTTAATTACAATGGAGAAAAAAAATTAGCATACTTTCCATCTTGAAACTGTGATTTCTATGCTTGCAGTGCAGATAGGACAGAATCTTGCTGGGTTCCACCAAATCACACCAAGAAAGAAAAAATCACAGTAAGTGTGTGACAGAGAGGATACTACCCTGAGAAACCACGCGTTATCCTGTTATAGCCAGAGGCAGGGTTTTTCTGAGCGAAACAAAGTCTCCAACAAACCAGAGCACTAGTTCTTCTAGAGACACACACCAGGAGGTGCAGCTGTCGCTGTTGATATGGAAATGACATGTGCATGTGTGCAAGGTATTTTGTGAATGGAATAGAGGAAGACAGGAGCAGCAGGCTGACATGTCCACTGGAGCAGGATGGGGCACAGTCTGCTAAGCTGTAGCTTTGTCTGGAAGAGAAACATCTTGACAGCACTTTGCAGCGCTTCCCTCCAGCAGCTTAGGATCAGCATATTTCACATTTTCAGAACCATGATGAAAGATAAATAGACAGTGTAGAGCGATAGCCAGTGCCCCTCACTTCAGGAAACGCAGAAGGTGCCTGACAAGCAGTCATCTCCGTTACTGTGGAGTTTAAAGCAGCACAACAAAACTGCATGTTACCCAGACAGCTGGATTTTGCCATCCTGCCCACGCAGCTTGAGCATGGTAGCAAGATGAAGCAGAGAAGATTGATCTAGAATGCAGAGGTTTCGACTGCCGTCCCAGCATAGCCATTGACCTGGTGGATGATCCTGAGCTAATGCCCATTACCTCCACACTTTTGTTTGCTTTTTAATCCTTTCTTAACTCTGAGGGAGAAGCAACTTTGAGTTTTGAGCTGTAAGCTTCAAGGGTGCCCCTGCAACACTCCAGGAATGTAAAATAAAAGGTTTACATTAAAAGTACAAAGTTAGAGATTTCTCTGTTGGATGTCACCTTGCATGCACCTTAGCACCCAGCAACTAGCCCAAATCTTCACTGAGGGCAAAAAGCAGGCAAAGTGCCCTTACTGCCTTTCTGGGTAAGCAAGATTGTGAAGTTCTATAACTAATCACCACAGTTACACACATCGATTATGATCAGTCATGGACAATTTTAGACTTAAATGGAGAATGACAGTGACAAACAAATGAGACGAGCAGCATCTGAGGTAAGACTTCAGATAACAAAAAATTGCAGAGGTGAGAGCAGGACCAAATCCCTCTTCTATCTTATCTGTTGGTTTCACCTGCAACTCTTGGCTAATCTTTTCCCTTCCCATACTAAAAGCCATCACGAGGTCCTGCAGCAGCAAACACGTGAAGGTCATGACGCCTACTTGCTTAGTCAGCAAGGCTCTATGCAATAGCACAAAGAAAAGCTGACGTGCAAGTTTGCAACGATGAAGGGTAGTTAGGGAGCACTCAGAGGAATTCTCATGTACCCAGACAATTTTCAGTATTTATACAAACAGAATAGCACCCAGACTTCAGGACTGTCTGAAAAGATTAATTCACTAGTACAAAGGAGCACATAAACTAAGTTAAGAGAAAAGTAAACAAGAAGGAAGGGAGAGACAGAAGGACAATATGATTATATGGTCACTTGGGAAAATAATGCATATGAATGGAAGATAATGCAATTGTATTAACATTACTTTTTAGTCTATAAATAGCCAAGGTCAAAAGTTTCCTTGGGGAAACATGCTCAAGGAGCAGTTTCAGCAGGAGGATGTAGGATGCATGTCCAGTGCAATAGACATGGATTTCCTGGCAAAGGAGGCATTGAGCATGATAAGGAAAACTGCAGTGAGCTTAACTCACTTTGAGCAGACCAGACAGGTATGGGAGCATGTGTCCAAGAAAGGAAAAGTGAAAAAGAGAGACAATTTCAACTGCTGAGAGTCTCTAGACTGAGGAAAGCTTTAAAAAAACCCAGAACTACAGTTTTCATTTGAATTGAACAAAAACGAGGCACTGGGTACACTTCTATGCCATGTCACAGGTTTTTCTGGACTTGTTGGTTTATTTACATCCTAGTCAAAATGCAACATAACTAAAATGGAAGTTAACACGTCTTAGTATTTAAAAAGTAATTAGAAATAAATATCTGAAAGGGATATGCCTATCCAAAAAAAAACAATAGCCCTGAGAAAGCAGCAGGTTGCAAAAAACACAGATATCAAGCCATAGACAGTATGGCAGTAAAGTATGGGGAAAATGTTCCAGCTCAGGCAGTCCAAAGAGTAAGTAACTTTGATTTCCTTTTAGACATTCTTTTAGACACTCCTGCCTAGAGTTTCTGAGGCTCATCACCCTCATTCCTGACAGCTCCTTTCTCAGTAGCAAAATCCCAGCCCTCATAGAAAGCATCCGTTTTTGTAAAAGAAAGAGCAGCAGGCCCTCTTCCCCTTGTTATCCAGATGGCCACACCTGTCTGTATTTGACCATTCCACCACAGGACTAGCGCTTTCAAAACTTAAATTATACCAGCAATATAAAAAGAAGCATGATGTACGTGGGCCAACAATGGCTTATATTGATCCGTGAGTACTAAAGCACAAACAAGGAAGCACTCCAGAGGTGGTACATTTCTAAACAAAGAAAGGGAAATAGCAGTCACATCTATGTGTGTTTAACCAGAGAAGCTCACTCTGTCACAAAGACGCATTCTGTGAGAAGACCACGAAATCGCCAGCTGAAGGGAGAAAAATAAATGCTGAGAAATCAGTGTGGGAAATTCTGATAAGCTCCAGACTAATACTCCTGTTGAATCAGGGAGAAATTATAAATTCAGGACACCAAAAGTCTGCTAAAGGCCACTCTTACGCACTGGCATAAACAACTGGTTGTATATTCATCCACTCCCAACAAGGCACTGGCTTGCTCTACATAAATAAAGACTACAGAACTGTATTTACACCTGGTGAAACACAGGAGCCTCTCAAGGACTTTGTGAAGACCTATCTACCCACCTATCTACTCGCACGTCAGTATAACCCTCCTTCCTCCCTCCACACTCAGGGAGCATCTGGGGTTGTCCAAGCAAGTCTATCGTCTCTCATGTCGCCCATTCCCTTAACCACTGCCACCCGTGGATTTATGAGGCTGTAAAGTGTGAAGGGGCGGGGGGGGGTTGCACTCCATCACTAAGACATGGAAAGAAAAATGAGGGAAGTTGGTGAAAAGGCATTTTGGCATTTTAGATCATCATTTGGAGACACTGACTGAGAATGCAAGCAGTTACGTTGTTTCTGTCAGCCTGCGGCTTTTGGTGAACGTTGAACTGTGTTTTCTTCAATCTTGACAAAAATCAGAAGATTATATTGATCAGCCCCAAAATTGAAAGTGTCAACTGGATTATATATTTTAAAAGTTTATGTGAACATAAAATCAATTTAAATGAATATGGTGAGGATACTATCTAATCAGCAGCTCAGTTAAAGATGACACACTGCCAGTGACCCTCTAGGCTGTATCATATACACAAACTGCCTCTTGGTGTTTCAGAGAGGCAGAGTCCAGTGCTACAATCTGTTGTCACTGCGTGACATGCACCTCAGCAATCAAAATTACACATCAGGAATGGATACAGCTGAATTTCTCACTCTCCAGGCCAAATAATGAAAGCTCTTCTGCTTAAGTGACAGTCCAGCATGAACTCAAAACATGGCATTTCTTTCTTACCTCTAGTTTTATGTCTTTCTCATCCTACCATTATTCTTTCTTATATTACAGCAATGTCCAGAGTCTACAGTACTTACATCATGCAAACACCTAACAGGAGACAGATGAGTTTCCAGCCGAAATAAACAGCACATAAAATAGAAGAGGTGTAAGCTTAAAAGCATATGCTGAGAATGGAGATGCAGATGGTTTAAGTGACTTGCCCAAGGTCAGAGATGAAGTCTGATGGCAAAATTAATCTATGCACTTTCCTTGGGATTATTCCAGTTCAGGAAGAGAATTTATAGTTTTCCCCAAGGGCTGTGGGTAGGAGAACTACTTTGCTGAGAGATCACATCAGGGTAATGTACCATGCTTTTCCTCTACAGTGAACAGCATGCACAAAAACTCTTATCCAGAAAGCTAAATTTAAGGTCAGAGACTTCAGCCAGCTTAAAGCTAAACACATAATTAAGACCTTGGCTAGAGAGAGGTTCAGTTAAGCTTGCAAATTGGTGCACAGCCATCCCCCCGATTTCAGACCACCTGTACTTCTGCAGCAACAATCCCTGTTCTCAAAGGGAGTTGTATGCATATATAACAATAGGAATCACATTCATGTGTCAGGAAGGTATAATTTGCTACTCTGAGGAATCAATGGAGTTCTTCCAGATTTTCATGTGCATAATAAAATGAAAATTGCTGTTCAATTTCATTCCTTGATGTCTTGCTGATTTTTCCCTCCCACTGAATAGCTAAATCATTTTCCAGATATATTAAGTTCACTTCCCTGAACGTTAATATTTTTAATATATTTTCTACCCCTTTCTTCACCTTCTAAGTGCCTGTGTAAAACTAAACTTGTCCACCCTCACCAGCATTCACCACTTTTCCTGATTTAGCTGCCCCTGGGAATTCCCATTTTATTTCTCTTCCAGATCAGTAACAAAGATATTTAGTAAGATCTGAAAGTTGCTCAACTAGGTATCTTTCCTATCACTGGATATCCCAGTTTTCAGGCCATGTGACAACACCCTTCATAAGCCAATCTGAAATAATTTTAGCTAAGCACTCAGAAGGCTTTCAGTGTCCTGTCTACACTCTCCTGTGAAGTTCATAGGCATAATAGAGGCGTTGGTACAACAGGATACCTGTGGAGACAAAAAAGGATATCTGAACACAAAGGGTAACTTACATACAAAGTTATAATTACGGACAGTGTACAGCAAGATTCAGAGTATGCCACTCTCCTCCCATCACCTTCAGAGCATCACCTCTGAGCTCCCTCTCTGAAGCCAAAGGACTTTCCTCACCCGATTCTCATGTGTGCAATTCTCACACGCATTTCACAGCCTGGACAACCCCATCCTGAGTAAGGAGCTTTTTCTCATCTACAACATAACAGGTGACAGAGGTTTTTGTTACACACGAGTAGTCCTTCACAGCTTTCTAGTCTCTCTCATTCCTCTCAGTAGATTTGCTTGTGATTTCCTGCAAGTGCAAGCTGTTAGTATTGTAGGCGAGTTTTCATTGAATATATTAGTATTTTAGAGAACTCACGTTTTACCCCTAGCACCTACTAGAATCTGTATTATCTCACTCAGTAACCCATTTCTGCTCCCATTCTTTAGAGCACTTCTAAATGATGAACACGAACATTTTTGTGTTTCTTAAAAAACACAACTATTTTCCTCAACAGTTCTGTTACTGCAATTCCCACTCTCACATCCAATATTTTTATTCCTGCTGACGGGCAATTTCAAAATGACTGGCACAATGCTTTTAAATTATAAACATCCTCTAAATAGATTATTTGCTGCCAAAGCACTTTATTAAACTTACCTACTCCTCCTCTGGATTAATGCTAATTCAATGCTAATTTTGAAGGACAAGGTTGTGAGGGTACATACGGCTCCTTGCAGCATTTATTTTTTAAAAAAACCTATTATAAACTCAGGTAGCACCATAGCCATTTGTAAAACATGGATTATAAAAGAAAGGCAAAATCCACAAAATCCAAAACATACAACCACATGAAGGATGGCTTTTTTTCTTTTTTTTTAAACCGGAACACAGGTAATAGACAGCATGGTTATATATACATATATATATATATGTGTGTGTGTGTGTGTGTGTGTGTGTGTGTGTGAAAACAGCATTCCTGATTTGTTTCCATAAGGATCAGCAATATTTACTTTTGCACATACAGTTAATATATGTGTTGCATACAGAATTTTATCTAGGTAATCCACAAAAGATAGACATGTATTAGCAGCCACCCAAGGGTTTGGCACAAAATGGTCTTCATAAAGCAGGCTACAATCTTTACGTATAAGCACATCTTTAAGATTTCTAGGTAAAATTTCCTGGATCGTGGGCTGTACATGCCACCCCAATTAGCAGATGCCGAAAATTCTCAGTCCGGTTCTGGATTACAGCGGGTGAAGGAGAAACAGCCTTAGTTCCTGTGGACCCTATGCTATATCTTCCTTCCTTCCAGATGCAAGGTCACCCATCCAGCATCCTGGTATCAAGTGCCATAGGACACAGGCTTAGTTGTAACTCTATCTCTCCTTGGCTGTTACCTCCTAAAGCCTGACCCTCAACTGGACTCTTCACTGAGGGTTTGTGGCCAGAAGACTTTCTGTGTTTTAGGTTGTGCCAGACCTTCTCAGACCTGCTGAGAGGAACAAGGCTTTTCAGATTGTGTGCCAGGAAAACAGCCAAGCCCAGAGGTTAATGCAGACAAACTGAGCTTCTTACTACACCAACAAGCCCATAAATTACATACCTTGTGGGAAAGGTGATGATGAACCCCATGAGCGGTTTCAGATGTTATGAAAACGGATGATAATTTGCCCAGAAGGGTACAAACACTCCCATGTCTACTCAGCCTTATCAGCACCCAGCCAAACATGCCACTTAAAAAACAGATTGCAATACTTTTGTTGTAAAGAACAACTGTTTCATTATCTTTGTCTTCCTCAGTTTTTTCACACAACTTAAAATACAAAATGCAACAAAACATCCTTCTGGCTTGTCATACTCCAGTAAGAACCTAATTTCATGAAATTAGAGTGAACGCTAAGAGCTTTAAAGTAATTCCAGATAAACTGTTCTGACCAGAATAACAGGGTTAAAGTACAGAACAGAAGTCAAGTACAATGGCATATAGTACAAGAAATACTTTCTTCTTTCTAAAATCAGATTTTAGTGGAACTTGTCTTCTCTGTTTATAAGACTTATTGCTCCACTTCACCCTGTGAGAAACATCTGTTCTGTCACCTTTCTTAAAAAAAAAATCACAGGTATAGTAACTGCATATAAAACTTCTAACAAATACGCATCTCTCTCTCTGAGAGCATATAAACCATAATTTGATTATGTCAAACAAAATTCCTATAATTATAATTTAATCACCTTAAAATAATTTCTTACATATTTCACTTTGAATCACTGTTTTAGCACTTGATGAAAAAAACTGATGTGTAAAACATAAAAAGGAAATTTCAATTGAAACCGTATATGGGAACATAATTATACAGCAATTAAAGTACAATTGCATGGTGATTACTAGAAAATTTAGAGCAACTAATAGAGTAAAGGCATTTTTCACTTTTGATATGGTATGTTAAGTGATTTTCTTTATTTTATTTTAGCAATTCTATCATCTTGATTTTTGTTTTTTGCAAGCTTAATTTTACATGGAAGTTTATTTTAAAAAAAACCTTCTTGGAGACACCTGTTTCTTGGGCTGCATATTGCACATAAAGCAATGTTTGGGTAACATCACTATCATCTTATAATTTTACTGACATGAATGTTAAACTAGCACTCAGTTAAACATCTCTGGTCATTCAGTGGGAAACACGATATTTATATCCAAGACACAAGACTAGTTCAAATCTCTCTTGAAAGCTATTCACAACTGCACATTTACAAAACATTGTGGCATAAACCATCCTTTGTATCAGGTCCCAATTCTACAAAGAACTTGAAATGTGCTTAAGTCTCTTTGAAATAACTGAAAGACTGAGTCAGTCTCACTTTCTGAAGATCCCCATTGCTAATACAATGAAATAAGTATGCTAGTTTTCACCAGTGTGATAGCTTCTCCTTTTTCTTTTATTATTTCTTTTTTTACAGAGAAATTTTGTACTCTGCTGCAGTAGTTCTGTCATACTTATTGGCTCTAGCTGTCCTCTAACTCTGTCTTGCCACAGCCCACAAGTATCTGTATCACATTAAAAATGTAATAGCTGCACCTGGAAGGGGATACATTTTCTAATATTTGTCATTTGCTCAATGGACCAAATATCTAACCTTGGGCTATAAGTTGGAGATGCATATTTTTTGCCTTTTTGTACTCACAGTGTAAAAGGAAATTGGTATTTGTTCACATAACAATTAGATAACCTTCTAGCTCCTATTCATCTTTGCCCACAAATCTAGTAACAGGCATGAATATGCAAATTTTGAATTATGTACACTTCTTTAAAGACTAGTCCATAACATCTCAACCACTTTCCTCATTGTCTTTAATCAAGTGCCTTGTTTCGTACTTAAACACAATTCACATAACCACCAACAATGCAAAACTGGAAAAGCAGGAGAAAAGGATAGGAGCTATTTCACATGAAATTAATTTAATAGATTTATGACAACAGCAACCAGTTGCGAATTAATGCATAACTAGTGAGTGATAAGTCCTTGAAGCAATCTGTCTTACAAGTATGTCCCAACAGGTGAATTAAGATAGAATAGAGAGATTTACTAAGTGTTTGTTTACACTTTATAGAAAATAATGTTTATTGTAAGAATAATTCATGATGTACTATGCTTCAGCTATTCCTTTCCTCATTTAGACTTGGATGCTGTGAATATTGTGACTGTCATTTAACAAGCTGTACTTATTATTTAAAATAGCATTTCTTCTAGACCCCTCATTTCCAGAAGTATTAGCAGAAAGGAAAAAGCTGAAAAAGGACTAAAGAGACTGACCTACAAGGAAAGACAAGATTTGTAAAAATGGATATAACTTTCTCTAAGAACACCAGCATGAAATACCTGGACAGACAAAATTAGCTTTTTGAAGGTGTGTCTTACGAGAGAGCATAATGGTCCAGTGGTTAGGGCCCAAAACTAAGCATTGAGGCAGCTGGCTTCAGCTATGACATCTGTCATGGATGATAATTTGTGTGACCTCTGGCAAGACACTTGGGACTGAGTGTAGTGTAACATAATGCAAAGATGAACTACAGCTCAGTATCAGACCAGTTTTAGACTGGGCACTGTAGCCCTTTACATGATGCAATATGGAGCTCACAACAAGTGACTCACCTGAGTCGGGACCCAGGTGCCATGTGGCTTTTGCACAAGACTCCAAATTACAGGGCACCATGCTAGTTTCAAGCTGGGTGAGACGGGTCTGCGCTTTGGAGCCTCGGTGTAAATGCATTCTCTCCTTTGTTTTGGTTCTCACCTCTTCCTGTAACAACACTGCAAGGGTAAAAGCAGAAAGCTCTTAAGCGCTGATAAACTACAGGAACAGAAAGAGGGAAGGAGTGAAATCTCATCAAGTGTAAAGGGTACATATACATGCACCTTTGGAGAAATAACCTGTCAAGATCTTATCAGCTCAGAAGTAGACATCTAGAAGAAGCTGCAGAAGTCCAACCACTTATCAACAGTTTTCAGACCAGTGTCAGTACCATTATGGCTAAACAGGGAAAGACTAACGAGAAAAACATTTGGAAAAGCTCGGGTTTTTCCCCAGTACATCTGGGTTTTTTTTACTTTTAAATGTAGAAAATAGAAGAAAACCTTGAAAACACAGAACAAGAGCAGCACAGTGACATCAGTGTGATTTTGCAGAAGACCTACAAGAGCTGTCACCAGTAAGACATCCCAGTCATTCCCATGTGCATGATCTCAGAAGCCAGTGATGATACTTCAGTGGCCATAAAGATGTCTGTTTCAGTGCTGATCATCAAAGGTAAGTTTGGAGAGTAAGTTGGAAGACCACACTCTGAAGTTCTACACTGGTGACTTCTCTTTCTGGTAATGGTCTGAACAAATACCATACAGAAAGAATAAAAACATACAAAATGCAACCCACTCTCCCTAAACAAACTCTGCTTTCAAGATCCAGGGAACAAAGCAGCAGAGCAATATCTTGCATAAGTGAGGTGAAAGCAAAATGGAGGCAGAAATCCAATAATGGATAGCAGATTTCTCCTGAAAGATCATTATTTTCAGCATTATTTGCATAGTGATTTGAACTGTTGGCATCAGAGTATCTTACCTAATGACTGGATTTTACACTCTGCTTTCCCTGCTCTCTTTTATGCTTTTATTTTGGCATGCAACAGTCTCTTTTAACATAATTTCAAACCATTTACAGTACTGCGTATCCGTGCTGTAACACATGAGACAGGAGCAGAGACAGTGTTTTGATCTAGATAGGGACCTCGTTCGTCAGGGGTCCTGGAAAGTCTGGACGAATTCAGGCAAACAAGAGTTAACAGAAGGATCCCTGGTGATTTAAGGGGAATCTAAATCAACTTGAACTGCCTGAGGTACTGACAGTGCCTTGAGGGCAGATGAGACAAAGTATAATGCCTTGAATTTAGATGGTTGGGACCACAGGGACAAAAGGGTGCAGAGGAGGAGAGAGATGTCTTCAGTTATTTGCTTTTTCGTGATATGTAAACCTTGTCATTCCTTTTTCTCCTCAAAGGTTATATCAATAATTTAGATTTCTAAAGTCCAAACTTAACATCTACAAAATGTACATTTAAATAGTGCAAATAAATTATGCAGAGGCTAAAAATGCATAGATGTAAGTCCATAACGAACCTTAGCAGTCTTGTTATCTTGGCATTGATAAATCTTGGATTAGAAAAAGTGAAAATTCATTGGCTACCCAAAAGTCAAACCCATCATCACTGCTTACTCTATTTCCATTTGACTGAGTGCTGGTACAAAGGTA
Organism: Steatornis caripensis; assembly: GCA_013398225.1. Classification (NCBI taxonomy): domain Eukaryota; kingdom Metazoa; phylum Chordata; class Aves; order Caprimulgiformes; family Steatornithidae; genus Steatornis; species Steatornis caripensis. Next base: position 135,009 of record VZSC01009693.1, read on the forward strand.
TTTAGGACTTGTTCTTCTTTGTACCTGCTAGCCATAAAGTCTCCCATTGGTTTTACATTCTTCTGTCTTAATCTTATCTCATTACTATTAATTCATTTCCTCTGTAAATATGCAGAACCACGGGAATCTACAAATTAAGGCCGGCAGTGGTCCCTGGAGTACATCTTGGCTGCCCCGGAAAAGGAGTAAAAGATGCCTCTAAAGGTTTGGAAGAAGGCAGATTAACCCCTCATTCACATAAGGGCAATTTCCAAGGAGCAGGAAGCTGCAGCTATTGAGGAGAAAAAAAAAAAAATCCTTTGCAAGATTCTTCCTGTTTTGTTGAGAATCAAGACATATTCGACCTTCCATCTGTAACTATCCCTCTTGTGTTCTTACAGCCAAGCAGAAAGAATAATTCATAGCCATGTAAAGCAAATAAATGTTAGAGCATCCTCAAAATTGGTGTCCATAACAAAAACACTTTCCAATTTTCCTACAGTCACCTGGTAAAGTAGTTGCAACAGATTGGAGGCTAGATAAAACAGTCAAGGCCATCACTCTATGATGGAAAAGCTGTCTAAGTAGTAAGATAAATTATCTTAGGCACAGATCTGTTCTATTACAGACAGAGTATTCCAGGTATTCATCCTAGCTAGACTTAAATCCAACTAAAGCAAAAACTAAGTGCATAAGAAATGCCACATTGCACTGGATAGGTCATCCTCCCAGCCCAGTGCTCTTGCTCTTGTCTGTGGTAGCAAGGGACACTGGTCAGGGGATGCCTGGGCACTCTCTGATGTTGGTTTCCCTTACACTGCCCCAGCATCCACAGCTGTTACCACTGAGACGAAGGAGGGCACATCGCTTTCTGTCCCTGATTATGAACCTGTTGTTCATGAATGTACGTAATGCTTCTCTGATGCTGCTGATATGGCCTGCCCCATGTCCTCCTCTGCCAACAAATTCCAGATGTTCAGTAACCCATGGGTAAGGAAGTACTTCTTTTAACTGCTTCAAGTAATACTTCTAAGAAACGCCCCTAGCATTGAAGTTTTACATTTGCTATACTCACCACCTCCTAGAGTTTATAAATCTCAGTCCTACCCTTCTCAGCCTCATGCTGTTTAAAATAGATGTGCCAAACCAGCCTTCCTAGTGCCTTCTCATACAGCAGCAGTTACAACCCCAACATCAGCCTGGTTGCCTTTCCTCACATCTTATCTTAGCTCTGCCCTGCCTGAGATGTGGACACCAGAATGGCACCAAAGTCATCATAGAATCATCATGGAATCATCATAGAATGGTAGGGGTTGGAAGGGACCTCTAGAGATCATCTAGTCCAACCCCCCTGCTAAAGCAGGTTAGCCTAGAGCAGGTTGCACAGGAATGCGTCCAGGCGGGTTTTGAATCTCTCCAGGGAAGGAGACTCCACAACCTCTCTGGGCAGCCTG
>VZSC01009693.1:137967-148044 GCA_013398225.1 Steatornis caripensis
CCTTAGCCTTCCGTGTTGCATCCCTGCATGTTCTGACAACAGCCCTATATTCCTCCCAAGTAGCTAGTCCTTTTTTCCACATCCTGTAAGGTTCCTTCTTCCCTTTGAACTTTTTTGCAACCTCCTTGTTCATCCATGGAGGTCTCCTGCCTCCTTTGCTCGACTTCTTACTCATCGGGATGCATTGATCCTGAGCTTGCAGGTAGCAGTTCTTGAATATTAACCAACTCTCTCAGGCCCCCCTGCCTTCTAGAGCCCTAACCCAAGGGATTCCTCCAAGTAGGTCTTTGAAGAGGGCAAAGTTAGCTTTCTTGAAGTCCAGGGTTCTAATCCTACTTGTAGCCTTGCTTCTTCCACACTGGATCCTGAACTCAGGATCCTGAACCACAGGTCTGCACAGGACTGCAATGACTTCCTCCGTCTTCTCCCACTACCTCTCCTACTGAGCAGACACTGCATAAGATACTGCATGTCACCCATTTAAATTGACTGTGAATCTGAACAACTTTATGCCGTTATTCCATGTCCTTCTTCTGCTTCCTAATTCTCTTTTCTGCCCAAAAAACAAGTAAAATGGCAGTTTTTACAGCAGATCATAATAATTTTAAGCCAAGGACAGCACATGCAGAAAGCACATGCATCTTTTTAACTGGATTAGGACCATTTTCATGTTTACCATTAGATCTTTCCCTGCAAATGACTGTTTAACTGTAGCTTCTTTATGATCTAGCTCCAGCGCTGTCAAGACAGAGCTGTATGAGCCGGCCCTAATGCAATTTCCCATTCAGGGTCTAAGGGCAGAATAGATCATTAATTTTTGTAAAAGCAAGCAAAGATTCAAACACCCAGAAGGAAAATGCTTAAGTGTGTTCTCAATATTAGGCACGTTATTTAAATACTGGCTAGAACAAAGGGTTAAATGAGCTGCACTGGCCACAACGTCATTACCTATATCTATGTCCATTAATTACATCTTCCTCTCATCCTTAAACCTTTCCATCAGATATGACCATTTTTAAAGCATTTTTATCTGAAAGACTATTCTCTGTTTCTCCCGAGTGCAAAGAGATTATGATATAGCATATATAAGTAGTATAATCCAAAAGCAGAACATAGTATCTTTCCAAAGTCTGCTCTCAAAATTATTAACAATGATTTTTGGATACCCAGCCCACTTTGGTTTTCAAGCGTTACTTTCAGAACTTTATATATGCACATGCAAATCTGAATATGTGCTTTAAAGGAAGGAAAATAAAAACATTAAGTGCCACAGGTTAATATATCACAGTCATCTACAATCGTCAATGAACTGTGACTGACAATAAATAGCAAACATAAAATCCAAGAGGAAACAACTGAAATAAATTTGTCAATGGAATACTTAGAATCGGATTCATTATTAGGAAGATAGACAATAACCGCATCTAATAAAATATTAAAGGAGTACATTGCCATAAAGGTGGGTTGTGAGACATCGCCATGGAAGATGCAATGAAGTATCACAATGTGTCACAAATTTTACTGAAAATCAAAAAGCAGAAAAATAGCCACAATATAACCTGAAACCAGAGAAGGCTTCATACCAAAGAAAAACTTTCACTTTCCTACAATCAATGTGAACGTATTTTATTTCTGTTTATAGCTGTTTATTTGCAGCTTATCTGAAATCTGCAGGAATTACTATTGATATAAGGATGACCAAATCATAGAAGCTAAGGTTCAACTATCACTGTTTCCTTTCTGTGTGTAATCTGGCATCTCTATGAGGAAGAAGAAACAGGCTGTACTTTTCCCATTCAAATATGAGAATTCTTCATGCTTAGTCATGAGCCTACCTGTAATATTTACTGAAACAATGTGCATGCCAAGTGATTAAAAGCCAAAAAAGGTCTATCTATCAGTACCTTATTACTGTTAGATGGTTTGTTTTGGGTTTTTTTTTTGGGGGGGGCGGGGGCATTTGTTTTGGATTTGTTTCTTTTTTTAATTCTTGCTTCTCTCTAGGTTCTTAATCAATATTAAAAACGTTGGTTTAGCAACTACTAAATCAAGCAATCTCCTGATTCTGCAGGTTTGATGAATGGATCTTTGCATAGGCAGGGACTAACAAGGTCAGTTTTTAATAATCTTTTTTCATTACTGTGTAAAAAAGTCCTTCCATAAAGGCTGACAGCATTGTGTGGGAGTGGTTCATCTGACTCATTCATCACATCAGATTGAGGTTCAGAGTGATTTTTTTTTGTCCATGCAGGCCCGTTATCAATGCTTCTTCTCAGAACATCTCTAGATAAAGCAGGCTCCTAGCACCCTTTCTGGTCTGGAATTTCTTCACCTGCTCTGTATTGCTATTGTTCTTCCCTTTTATTTTCATTTTTCCTACTTTGTTATGCGTATATTTTTTCTTTAGTCTTCCAACACTATACTTAATGCCACACTAATGCTCCTACGAGTATTCTGCATATGCTAAGAACATCATTTCTCATATCTTTTCATACTGGAGCTCCAGAAGGATGCTCTTTCTGTGAATAAGATAATACTGGCGTAATTTTTTTACCTGACCTGCTGAAATCTGCACAGCAACATGGCAGACGTGAATACTAAGTTTGACCACAATTGAGTGCTTCTTTCCAGCAGAGAAAAACCTCTGAAACTCTGTGGCAAACAGGTTGTAGTCCTTCGATACTTGATAGATTTACATTAACTACAAATATGTTCCAGTCACAATTAGTCATGTATCTTTCCCCATTCTTCCTGAAATCTCTGTCTTTTCACACTAAGTTATGGTTTTAATAAATATAGAGGAAGATTTTACATTTCTGTATGGACACTCAGTATATTTAGCTGATGAGCTACAGAGATCACGCCTCACTGGTGTTTCAATATTTCTCTGTGCTATGTTAATATATTTACAACAGTTTTTCCCTACATTTCAGTTTTGGTTAATGCTTGTCTATCTCAGACAATTTAAACAAAAAACCTAAATAATATTTCTGACCTTTAAGATTTGTGACAGCTATGTTACCACACACTTATCTACGTGCTTTTTTGATGTAATTGATGAACTACATGTAACATACCTGTTAATGAAATTTATACACCTTAATGGAAGACTGACCAAAAAACCCCCAAAAAAATAAAATATTTTGAATGCACAACCTCAAATAACGCTACAAGCTGCATGAAGGCCAGTGTTTCTGTAGCAATTAATATAGCTACTAAAATTTCTTCCTCACTATCAGCCAATGTCACGTGTTTGAATAACTTACACCCAAAATGTTGCCCTCTCTTCTTTGTCACTGAAAACTGCTAAGAACTTGATTGTTTCTTTTTGATTAATAGTTTCAGTTGTCAAAGGTGGTGGCAAATACCTTAATTTTTGAAAATACATTAATTTTAGAGATGCTGTGAAGTAAGCTTTTGAAACCTTCAGTCCCTCTATTTATTAGAATAATCAGATTTTTTAGGATTCTCTCTCCTAACAGCATGCTAGAATTCTCTTACTCATCTGAGAGATGTGCTATTTACAGAGGAAAAAATATTCTTCCCTAATGAAACCTAAAAAGAAACATTTCTGCATACGCACCATGGAATTCATTTACACGTATGAAGAAATGTATGATTTCCCTCCCTAAACAGAAATGACTCATAGAGAAAAAATTCTCCAGAACTAGTAGCATATTTTTTCCCAAAATAATTATGGAACTGATTCACTCTTGTATTACTCTAGTCTCAAAATACATTTAAATCAACTGACTTCAAAACTAGAATTATGCTGCAATGAATCATTTCTTACATATATTTAAAGCAACTATTTCCAGATATGCATCCTTTTAGTATTAAACATCCTCTACAATGCATGTGTTTCTGTGCCTGAATATCAAACTACTCATGTGTACTCTAACTAACCCTTAGATATTCCCTTACCCATTTCTTTTTGTTTGTGCAAGACAGAAATGATGAAATATTGAATAATTACATAAACAATGAAAAGTAACCAAGATCCCTGTTTTTCTCATCTTCCCACACAATGGCCTGTGAGTTTTCTGCTCCTGGCTTCACAATGAGGAATAAATCCTTTTCCTTGAGGATCCAAGGTCAAATAATATGGAGTGCTGCAATTACATGTTCTCTTCAATATCTTTCCATCTCATGGGTACAGCTGGATTTCAAAAATAAGAGTCCTTATATTATGTATTTTAAAAACTATGAAAGTCTTTATGTTATCTATGTCTAGAATGCTCAAAGGCGCAAGGAGCAAGACACCACCTTCTACTGATGAGGGCAGCCATACTATAGAGAGGCAATTGGACTGAAGCTGTATGTTGTTCAAGGAGAACAGACAGAAAACATCAGATGCAAAACTATCAGACTCTCACGCTACTACTGATTTTTCAGGGATATCTCTCTGTGTATCTTGAAAATAAAAGTATTTCACGTATCGGAAAGGAAAAGTAAAAAAGGAAGAAATACTCTATCATTGCCTCTTCCAAAATACATTTTTAAAAGTACATGGAAATCACCACCAGAAAACTGATTATTTAACAAATTCAAATGCATAACTGAGGTGAAGGAGTTAGGGGCATCCAGCATCACAAAATGTCACAGATAGATCACTCAATTTAAGCATAACAGTGAGTATTTTGAAAAAGGATGCAATTAAAATATACATATTCTGACACAGAAAGTAAGCACATGGGAGATGAAAGTAAGCTATAGTTAAAAACTTCTGAGGTTTTATGAAGTATACTAGTAAAGCAGTGATCTTGAATTCGTTTAACTGATTATTTTTTAGTAGGCTTGCCAAGACCAGCAGTTACACAGTTTTAGAAATTAAGAATTGTATAAAAAAAAATTCAAAAATTCTCACTGTTGAAAATGTTACTACCTATAGACTGCTCATTCAAGCCATGTTTGATTTCACAGATAAATTCACAGATATAATACAACTCAGTATCAAAACTGAAAATAAAATTTCACATTGTTCATCAATACATACATAGGAACATAAAAAAGACATCCATTTTCTGAGCTAAGTATTTGCCTGTTTAAGAATGACTCCAAATCGAGCCAGAAAATCTTTGTATTTACTCAGTTTCAGGTTTTGACCTTTATCATTCTAAAACGTGTACGCTCACCTTGTGCGTTTCCACTGATTAAAGATTTTAGCTTTCAGCCATGTTAAGTTAGGATCATGGGTATGACACAGGTTTTATATTTATTATTAAATTCCTCACAATGCAGTACTATTACCATTTTGTCTATCATTCTGAGTGATACCACGGATATCTGCAGAAGACCTTTTGACTTCTAACTGTCATACACTCCATTGAAAGAGGTTTCAAACATAAGTAAAAAATGTGTAATCAAGAATAATAACAATCAAATAGCAATCAACAATGACAATCACTGATCTATCACTATGTTTCCATTATTTTTCAGTAAAAGTTTTTGCCTGGCTCCAACAAATCATGCCAAGTCTTTACACAATTCTAAATTTATGTTGATTTCTCATGAAACCAGGTTTCTGATTTTTTTACTTTGAGCTTTTACACAAAATGCTGGAAGGCAGCTATGTGGAAAGAGGCCTGGGGGTCCTGGTGGACAGCAAGCTCAATATGAGTGAACAGTGTGCTGCAGCAGCAAAGACAAATGATGCTGGGTTGCATCAACAAGGGCATCACCAGCAAAGATAAAGAAGTCATTACCCCACTCAACTCAGCATTTGTCAGGACAAACTTGGAACACTGTGTTTGGTTTTGGTCCCTACTATACAAAGATGATGTTGATGGGCTGAAGAGGGTCCAGAGAAAGGCCACAAAGATGATCAAAGGACCGGGAAGCCTGCCATAGGAGGAAAGGCTGAGAGAATTGGGTTTGTCAGAGAATTGGGTTTGTCCAGCCTTGAGAAAAGAAGGCTCAGCGGAGACCTCATCACCATGTTGCAGTACTTACAGGGTGGCTACAAAGAAGATGGAGACTCCCTTTTTACAATGAGTCATGTCAAAAAGAAGAGGGGTAATGGTCAATCTCCTGGGGAGATTCTGATTGGGCACAAAATGAAAATGTTTCACAATGAGAATTTAGCCACTGAAATAATCTCCCCAGGAAAGTGGTAGATTCTCCAGCATTGGACACTTAAGATTCAGGTGGACAGGGTGCTGGCCATCTTGCCTAGACTCTGCTTTTGACGAGAAAGGTTGGACCAGATGATGCTTGAAGTCCCTTCCAACCTGGTATTCTATGATTCTGTAATTCTATGAAAATATCCATGACTATGCCAGAATAGGATGTTACTTAAGAACAGCATCTACTCTGATGAGAAACTAAGAGATTTAGAAGAAGAGAAAACATTTACAAAGATAAATTTAAATCAAAGAGAAAATCCTGTTGGACCAGGGATTTTCACCTTGACGTTAACACATGATTCCTTCTAATGTTCCGAGGAAATACTTATCAAATTTTTTTGTTACTTTTCTTTGGGTTTTTTTCACTTTTGAGTTCCACACTAGCAGATGCAGTGCAGCAGAATCCATATTAAAAGTATCAACTCTTTACTGAGTCTGTAGACCAAACAAGTAGATCAAAACTTTATGCAAATCACATAACCACTACTTGATGATGATTTTTTGCCAATGGGTCTCTTAAATTGACACGGATATTGGATTAAGTTCTACAGAAGACAACACAAATCTGTTTTCTGTAACAACCACAAAGAGCATGATTGAGACTTAGCAGTTTCCATCTGAGTCTCTGCACCATGCTGAAAACACGCAGTATGGCCATCCTGCGATAATAGCTGTGATAACAGAGACTCACTTCCTATCTGCCTCCTCAGGTGCTTGTTATTGTCACTTACTGTCTAAGCAGTAGTCATCAAGCACGTACATGTCCTGAATTCAGATCAGACAAAATAACCAGGCAAAAAACTTGGTTTGTGTTAAGTGACAGAACACACGTGTAAAGCCCTTGTGCTAGTGGTCTAACTGGTGATGGTAGCTGGAAGCAGTTAGCAGTTAAAACCAACACCCAACATCACTCTCTACCCTCCCCACCCCCACAACTGCACAACAATATAGGCATTAAAATAATTTAGGAGTTCTATCTCTCTTGCCTCATATATAAATTTCACTAATGTGCTATGTTATTAGGTTTCGATATTCATGCTCCTCAAATATCTACGAACAATTGCTTGACGATTCAAGGCCTCCAACAACTTAACTGGTAACAAAGAGCATCAAGTGGGGAACTATAGCTCCTGCTGATCGGGCAACCGTGTCTAGAAATAAGCTGCCTGGTTTTACCCACAATAAGAAGACAGTAGGAATTGAAGAGTATGGGGTCAGGGAGGAATTGGGGACCTAGAGAAGAGAATCTGTAAGTATGCAGGTTTGCCAAATTGCACTCTGATGCATTACGACTACTGCCCCGCTGTAAGAAGTTTGGTCCATAAGACACTGATAACACAGGACGCATTCAAAATAGACTCTGAATTCTACAAAATGCACAAAAATAAATCGACAGAAATCTGGAGGCAGGATTTTTCTTTAATGTGATTCTGGTTAATGTACCACACTAAGATACTACAGAGCATCTGATTTATTCATAGGAAAATGTTAGGACCTCTACTTTAAATTTCAGAAGTTCAGAATGAGTTTACTGCTGAATACAGGATGTGATGCATAACAAATATATATAAGTGAACACCACAGGGTATGGCAAATCCACAACATACTCAACTTTTTTATAGTAGTAGATGCAGGTTTTGTTTGATATGCACAATGACAGTGTGAAACAGCAAATAAAACAGTACCCCAAGGAACATTGTACTGATCAAATCTGAGACTTTAACATTTTTTGTTGCTGAGCAGAAACACCTGATTTACACGCAAACAGCATAAAAAATCACTTTAACTGTTCAATGGACTTTGAAAATAAAAGCATCATCAGCTGCTAAACCAAAACAACATGAGTTAAATGGCATTCAACAACAGATTTGGTTTCAGTTTTATGAAGGACCACGTGCAGTCGCAGTGACCAATAAAGGATACAAAGAATTCTGGGTTGTCTAAGTATACACAGTAAGTTCAGGACCAATAGATTTAGAAAAAACCTGTACATAACCTGCATAAACTGAAGTGAGCATAAATGCATAGGGATGCTGGAGCAGGTCCCCTTGCACACATTTCTGGGCACTCAGCGTGCCCAGAAATGTGTTCGTGAAGGTACTCGATGATAGAATGTACTCAAACAGCCAGCACAGATTTACAAGTGTTAAGTTATGGCTGTCCAACCTGATCTTCTTCTGGTGAAAATGAATGAATCTGGGGACAAGGGGAGAGCAATGCATGTCTTTTACCTCAGCTGTTGGAGAGCTTTTGACACTCTCTCCCAAAACAGCCATGTATCCAAGTGTGTACACTACAGTCTACATACGTAGGCAACTACATGGATGGAAAAATGGTAGAACAGACAGGCTCAGAGGGCAGAGAGTCTTGGGTCATACTCTACCAGGAGGTAGCAAGCAGAGTGCTCTTGGGGCCTATCCTACGATCTGTCATCCTTCAATTCTTCATCGATGACCTGGAGGAAGCCCGCCACGGAGGCCACTCTCACCAAGCTTGCATATTGGTGGTGGTGCCAAGGGGAGCCACTCGATACACTCAAGGGCAGAGCTGCCGCTCAGAGCTACAGGTTGGAAGAATAGGCCAAGAGGAACCCTGCAAAATTCAGCAAGGACCAATGCCAAGTTCTGCACCTGGGAAGGAAGAACCCCACACAGGGCCACAGGCTGCAGCTCTCTGGAGAAGGGAAGATTAGGTCTTGACAGACACTGACTTGGCTGTGCGTCAGCAGGGACTCCTGGCAGCAATGAAGGTCAAGAGCATCCTGGGCTGCATTACCAGCAGCACAGATGGTACTTCAAGGGCAACGAATCTCTGCACTTGCTACACCACGTCTAGAATAAGGCATCCAATTTTGGGGCCTCCAGTACAACTCAGGCATCAATAAATTGGAACAAGTTCAGTGGAGGGCCACCACGATGACTGGTATCTGGAGCACTTGCCCTGTAAGGAGAGGCTGAGGAAGATGGGCTTGTTCAACTTGGAGAAGAGATGGTTTTCGGAGGGGGCCTAGCAGCAGCCTGGCAGTACCTATGATAAAGTTATGGAAGACACAGAGCCAGGTTCTTTGCAGTGGTGCACGGCAGTAGGATGAAAGTCAATGGGCATAAACTGCAACTGCATTTAAGGAAAAGATTTTTCCATCCTGAGGATAATCCAGCAGTAGCAGAGGTTGCCCGGATAGATTGTGCAGTCTCCATCGCTGGATGTTTTCAAGACCAAGCTGAATAAATTTCTGATCAATTTGGTCTGATCTTAGAACTGATCTTTCAGCTGGAGGTTGGATTCAAAACTTCCTGAGGTCCCTTTCCAACCTGAACTGTTCTATAATTTTATAATTTAGTGAACCAGTGATGTTAAGTAACACAGGCTGAAGCCTGAAGTCAGACAGTAAATAAAATTAAAAAGGCAAAACCCTTCTAGCCACTGGAAAGCGTAGCTCTTTGGATACTCCAAAACTTAGTAGGTCAAGGATTACATACTTGCACAATTGCCAAACAGAGGGTTAAATTTAAATATAGCTACGTAGCAGTTAGGCTTTTACTCTAAGGTAGTTATCTACTGCCAGCAAGGCACCTCTAAGAGGTGGTTCCTATTGTTCTTAGTTGATTTAAAAGGTATCACGTTCAAGCACCACAAAAGTGCTGCCATTAAACTGGCAGCCAGCACTTACTAGAAACAGGCAGGTATCCATCATGCTGCTGTCCATAGGTAACACTGCCACTGCAGCAACACTTCTGTTTGTGGTAACAATGGATATTTTCACCTTACTTACAAGCACCTGTACTTTTGGTTTTTAGCTAGCTCTTGTTGAAAAATCATTTAGTTTCACAGATACCACTATAGTATAACAACTGGCAAACATTGCCTTAGTAATTGTGACCTCTGTACTGAAAGGCACATACAATGAAGCATCTGACTGCTAATGTGCATATATATATTACCATTAAAATGT
>VZSC01009693.1:148121-165436 GCA_013398225.1 Steatornis caripensis
ACCACGTGCAGTCGCAGTGACCAATAAAGGATACAAAGAATTCTGGGTTGTCTAAGTATACACAGTAAGTTCAGGACCAATAGATTTAGAAAAAACCTGTACATAACCTGCATAAACTGAAGTGAGCATAAATGCATAGGGATGCTGGAGCAGGTCCCCTTGCACACATTTCTGGGCACTCAGCGTGCCCAGAAATGTGTTCGTGAAGGTACTCGATGATAGAATGTACTCAAACAGCCAGCACAGATTTACAAGTGTTAAGTTATGGCTGTCCAACCTGATCTTCTTCTGGTGAAAATGAATGAATCTGGGGACAAGGGGAGAGCAATGCATGTCTTTTACCTCAGCTGTTGGAGAGCTTTTGACACTCTCTCCCAAAACAGCCATGTATCCAAGTGTGTACACTACAGTCTACATACGTAGGCAACTACATGGATGGAAAAATGGTAGAACAGACAGGCTCAGAGGGCAGAGAGTCTTGGGTCATACTCTACCAGGAGGTAGCAAGCAGAGTGCTCTTGGGGCCTATCCTACGATCTGTCATCCTTCAATTCTTCATCGATGACCTGGAGGAAGCCCGCCACGGAGGCCACTCTCACCAAGCTTGCATATTGGTGGTGGTGCCAAGGGGAGCCACTCGATACACTCAAGGGCAGAGCTGCCGCTCAGAGCTACAGGTTGGAAGAATAGGCCAAGAGGAACCCTGCAAAATTCAGCAAGGACCAATGCCAAGTTCTGCACCTGGGAAGGAAGAACCCCACACAGGGCCACAGGCTGCAGCTCTCTGGAGAAGGGAAGATTAGGTCTTGACAGACACTGACTTGGCTGTGCGTCAGCAGGGACTCCTGGCAGCAATGAAGGTCAAGAGCATCCTGGGCTGCATTACCAGCAGCACAGATGGTACTTCAAGGGCAACGAATCTCTGCACTTGCTACACCACGTCTAGAATAAGGCATCCAATTTTGGGGCCTCCAGTACAACTCAGGCATCAATAAATTGGAACAAGTTCAGTGGAGGGCCACCACGATGACTGGTATCTGGAGCACTTGCCCTGTAAGGAGAGGCTGAGGAAGATGGGCTTGTTCAACTTGGAGAAGAGATGGTTTTGGGAAAAGGAACAGCAGTCTGCCACTATCTCTGACACTGCTTCAAAGAACTTACAACCAAGTCCTTCACAGCACTGTAAGAGGATGAGAGGCAATANCTACGTAGCAGTTAGGCTTTTACTCTAAGGTAGTTATCTACTGCCAGCAAGGCACCTCTAAGAGGTGGTTCCTATTGTTCTTAGTTGATTTAAAAGGTATCACGTTCAAGCACCACAAAAGTGCTGCCATTAAACTGGCAGCCAGCACTTACTAGAAACAGGCAGGTATCCATCATGCTGCTGTCCATAGGTAACACTGCCACTGCAGCAACACTTCTGTTTGTGGTAACAATGGATATTTTCACCTTACTTACAAGCACCTGTACTTTTGGTTTTTAGCTAGCTCTTGTTGAAAAATCATTTAGTTTCACAGATACCACTATAGTATAACAACTGGCAAACATTGCCTTAGTAATTGTGACCTCTGTACTGAAAGGCACATACAATGAAGCATCTGACTGCTAATGTGCATATATATATTACCATTAAAATGTCATTACTTTAGTAGTTGCAGTGTGACAAAAACCATAAGGATTAGCAGGAGAAACACTGCAATCATTTTCTTGGAGTTTATTTAAAATTTGTTGTTAATAAATTTATTGTTAATAAGGTTGAAAGATAGAGTGTCCTGTTAAATTAGCTAAAGAGATTATGAACCTTTACAAGCCATATATGCATTATTCTGTGTTGTTAACTCAGGATAGTGTTTTAGGCTTACTGAAGCTACATCACAATGAAGCTTTGTTTTTTTTAAAAAAAGTTCAACTCAGTATATTCCATAATAACTTCAAATCCCAAGTATCTTAAATCATTTAGGCTACTGTATCTAGTTTATATTAAAATTATTTGTCCAATTCTGAAAAAAAACCACATTGTTTTCTGAACTAAGTCTAAGATATCTAATCTGATCAATCATTTAACAACATGAAAAGACAGCTTTTTAATCAGAGATCTGTAACAAGTCCATCCTTGACTGTGTTTATGGCTCACATGCAATTTGCCAGAAGGGACACTGAACAGATAACAAGTTTTTACAGAAGTGTAAACCACTCTGACAACAGCAGGAGCCTCTGCAAAAAAACTGTTACTTGAAAGACGTCCCATATACAGCATCAGACTATAACACCTTGATTTGTACTGTTATTTGCAAGCCCTTATGGGCACAAGAGCACGGACCTGAAGGCATGACTCTTCCCTCCTGTTTAAGTTGTATTTTTCTGTTACAGTGGTTTCTAACTCTGCATACGCATAGTAGCTCTTTAATTCTCTGAATACTCTGTAAAGTTTTTGTGTTTTCTGAGGTATCTGAGCAGAGATGGTCTTCCATTCAGAAATGAAGATGACTAGACATCTCTGCCAATGTGCTCTGGGAGAGCACCAACTCTGAAAACTGAGTTGTTATTCTCCTGGTGTCCGACTACAGAATGACAAGATAAATAACTTTGGTTGGTTAGCATTCATTCGCCTGTTGCCTTTGCATAGTTGTTGGTTGATCAGGAGAAAGTGCTTGAAAATGTTAAATAACAGCATACTAATGTCCTTTTTTACTGCGTTTTGTCCAATGTTTTCCACATTTTGAGAGTTTTGTTTGTTTGGATTTAGGGGTTTTTTTTGCATAAAGTCTCTTATATTTTGCTTAATATCAGTTCAGTGGGAATGATCAAGTTATTAGTGCAGGATAGACTTAGTCTAACAGCTTAGCAGCTTCACAGATCCCCCAAAACCTGACAGCAACACAGTGCAAGGATTGGTCTGTCTTTCCTCCAATTTCTCACCTCTGCATTTTTATTTTTAATTTTTTAAATTTGTCAAAAGCAGATAGCATTTTCCAACTGTTTTCAAGAAATTGCTCCCTCCTGGCTGCATTGGTCCATGGTATCTCTCCATATGTGGCAAATTTTCATATCTCAATTTTCTCATTAATTTGAGTACCAATTTGCAGTAAGAAATTACTCAAAGCTACATTATCACATAATGTCATTCTTACCATTTAAGTTAGTACAATCTTTCTTTTATTGAATTAAATTTCTAGCCAAAAACACTTCCTTATTCCTTGTATCTAGCAAGAGTACTGGGGATCCTACAAGCACTTCATTCATACCCACCAAGCCTAACCGGTGTATGCAGAGTGCCACATCACATCTAGAGCTAACAGCAGCTCACACACTGCCATGTGTACTGAAGACACAGCTCTACAAACTCACCTCATTTCAGCACACACTCATCTGTGTTACTAGACTCCAGCCTCACTGATACTATCGTACAAAATCTTAGGAAGTGCCAGTACAAAAGAAAAATTTTAAAAAAAAAAATCACCTTTGAATAAGTCTGGGAAAAGCACAAAGCCAATGGAAGTTTTCTAGTGGATTCAGAAGGCTTTTGGATCAAGACCTCTGAAAAGAAACAGATTTTCAGCTTTGCACTGAACCCACTCCCTAGGATACAAACCCAATATTTAGTGGAAAATGTTTGTTACCACCACCAGTTAAAGAAAAAGAGAAAAAAATGCCAGACAGACAGGAACTCACTCTCTCCAGTGTAATGTCACTACCAGAAATCCCATAGAGATATAGTGATCCAAATCGATACAGAAAAATACTTCTGAAGGATGATGTTAGATGTGTGACATTTAAGGAGTCACTCTATTTTCCAGTCCTTTAGGAAAAGTATTTGAGATGCCTTGAAAGCTGTATATTTAAAAAAAAAAAACCAACCATAGTTCAGCTAGAATTTACAGGAGAGAGGGAATGAACTCTTCTTCTCTCAAGCATGACAAAATTGACAGCATCAAGAGCCTAGGAAGTGCCAAGAAGCCTCCTTCCCCCTAAACTGGACCTAACTGAAAAACGACTAAGTCCACTAATTACTATCTACAAGAAAAAAGGGTATTCTCTGTTCTTCCTTTTAGCCCTAAAGAACAGCCTTAAGGGGACTGTCATTTATACCAGATTTTGCTGATAGCACAGAACTGTGCCGTCTTTGTTCTGGAAACCTGAAAATGATTTTATTCTGTGCTCCCCTGACATCCACGAACTAGATTAAATGACACACTGAAACAAGGGTTAGTCTGGTTTTATTACAGCTCTGTGTATATTTGTGTATCTACACACATACCAGAGCAAATTAAAGTTAAATTGCTTAAGGCGTTTTGGGTTTCAAGATCTTGAAATAAGCAACTTCTGAGTCTCTATCAGCCTTACTGTTACGTTCAAACTACACTGTTCCCAAAATATTCTTGTATCATTCAATAACACTGCAATTACAGCTGCCTCTCTCTCCCTTTTCCTTTCTTTATGCCTATGGCTGCCTTTCTGTTTCTCCATAGCCTGCTATATCCCTCCAAGGAGCAAAACAAAACAATTCTGCATTGCTCGGGAAAAGGAATCCACCTCCTGACTCCCAGCTGCGATACGAGAGCAGTCTGCACTGAACCTCACACCAAGCAATATACTTCACCCACAAATTCCTTCAAGCAAGGAGAGGAAAAATAAGAGCCAGTAATTCACAATAAAAATATTCATGTTAAAGTGACAAATAGAAGCAACCTATATAGACAGCTCTTAAGATGGCAGAAAACAGTACAGCCAAAGAAGACTTAGAGTGGAGAATAAAACGGCTGTGGAATATTAGTATTTCCTGACCGCATTATGTTCTCGAATGTAACACTGAAATTGGTTCTGGTTTCCTCAGAAGGATACCTTCACTATCTTGCTTTTATATCACCAAGGCTTTTGAACTGATTTTGTACTGATTATTTTCAAGCTTGTTCCTTTTCTTTATGGCACCACAAGTCCCCTCCAATTCCACATGCCGCAGCCTGGTGCTGCTCACCTGAACTCTGCTTTCCAGAGGCTACACACCTTTCTGGTCACAGGAGCTCTGTCACTGAAGTGCTGTTCGTTGCATACACCAGGTCCTGTTTCTGGCTTTCATTTGTTAAGCATCTACAGAGAGCTGATTATGTTTTACTTTCCTTCCTTCTCAGCAGCCACTTAAGGTTACATATGCTCACAAATAATTTAAGAAAATCAAAATCTGCTTCCAACAAGCAGAGGATGCTGAATGAAGGTTTAAACTTAAAACTCTTTTTACTAGATACTACTTTTATGCTGTCTGTTGTTCTGTTAAGGAGAAAAAGATGGACAAGTCGCCACATGCATTTAAATTCTTATTCTCATGAGAGAAAGAAAAGTTTTGCCACCTGATAATGAGCAGCAATTTTAGAAACAAAGCCACTTTTGAAATTCACAGGGTTTTTAACTTATTGTCTGTGAGAGATTTTAATAAAATATTGTGTTTAGAGATTTATGACAGGGTCTTCTGATTCCAGCTTTGGAGGAGTGCTGAGGCAGGACAGGGGATGAAAGAAGCAGGTATAGGATGTTAGCTCTACTATTTAAATTAATGTTTTTCTTGGCATAACCTGAAACCCCTACACCAGCATACAGCCTGAAAGGGTGATAAATAAAATCCATCTACTAAAAGATTGGCTACACATAAAACTAAATTAGACAGCCAGTTTAATTATTTTCACAAAAAGTATGAACTGATGCACCTATATTACCCAGAATTGCCTAATTGATGACGTTGATGAGATCCCAAACTCACAAAACAGAATAGCTCCAGCTCCACACGAAAAACATGTCAACTGTTCTTCCTGCATTTTAACCAGGCACCAGTTTAAGTCGTTTATAGTCTTTGTCATTATTTGGGAAACTTGACTACATAAAGCATCTAATTTCTAGTTGATTTAATTAAATGTCTGTGTTATCAAATCCTTCTGTGAATGTGATATTCATTACCAATAAAGGCTATAATACATCACGGACATTGGAGAATGAGTAAATCTTTGTACACACCCATTCAAATGGGATGATTTTTAGACAATGGTTTGGCTGACACAAGGTTTTATTCTAGAAGATGGATCCAGAAGGAATGGCATTTTCTCAGAAACAGAAGAGACAGAGTTGTTTAAAACAACTGATATTAAACCAGAGCACTCGTGCAGCGACCCGGTTCCTGAAGAACACCCCAGTAAGGAGAAGCGAAGCATAACCCAAATAATCATAGATATATATATATATATATATATATATACACCTCTGCATATATTTACATATACAGAGGGAGACAGAACGTTTCCTGGGCTCCCTACATGAAGACTGATGTATTTTTGATCTATTGTCCTGTGTCTTTGTGCTTCTCTTAACATGTGTCTGTGAAAAGGTGAACTGTAAGCCTCAGGGAACTGCACGACTGGAGCTCTCAAACATGGAAAGTTGAGAAACTTGAGGCATTATTTACCCTACAGCAGCTGGAAAGCAGAGCCTTGGCTCTTGCAGAGGCAGAATCTGTTCATTCTGAAAGTCCTTCCTCACCTTGCTCAAGTTCAGGAAAGATTAAAAAAAAAAAAAACCAAGTAATGCATGGGCTCCAACTCAGTAAGACGACAGGAAGCTCCATTGGGACAGATGCCCCAGCTTAATGATAGAATTTGTCAGTCTTAACTGCAATCCCTCCAAAACAAGAAGCTTCTCTGCTATCTTTTTATTCAGGTGGGGTTTTTTAAATATAATCTCTAAAGCACTGTCATCAGAAAATTATCTTGCATTTGAGGAAGAATTACTGTTACACTGATTTATGTCACATCCTTAAAGCTTTTAGAATCAACAGAGACAAGAGGAGAAAAAAAATTCTCAATACGAGAATTTTCAGCTTTATTTGTAGGATTTGTAATTGTAAAAGACCCAAAGATGTTGACTATCTAATTCAATTACCTAAGGACAATAATACTTACCAAAGAAACCTCAAAATATATTTATTAAATACTAAAAACTCCTTATTGGAAGTAAAAAATCCAGTAAATATCAAGATGAAGCGAGTCTTGCATTTAACTCCTTTTTACTTTCTGAAGACAGCTGAATTTAGATTCTCTACAGAACTATACTTTCTACTTAGTACATATTTCTGTAATGTTGCATGTGGATCAGAGCAATAAATCTGTAAATTTTATTGACTTTTGATGATCATTTTATCAAAATACTTCCTCCCTTCTATAGAGAGACCAAGTGTCCAATTACAAGTCTCCAGGAGGATGCTGGAAAGAGACAGGCAAGGTCTGGGTTCTCCTGAGAGCTGAATATTTATAGAAGGTGCCTGCAATGATGTAATCAGATAAATGATATCTAAGCATCCATCTTATACTTATCTAACATAAATTATGTTTTAAACCCATGCCAATACAAAGACACTGGGTATATTCAACACATTAAGAGTTTTCCACGAGCAAGTTAAAGACCATGTGAGTGTAAATGATCAGATTACAGAATTTCTAGACATGAATGACGCTTTTGGCCAAGTAGAAAGAATAACTCTTCTTAGAATAAAAACCTTGATATATCCAGCATATCTCAATACACATGGCTTTTGGCCTGCTGTACGATTATCTTTTCGTTGTATATCATTCCACCTGACTGGGATGCATCATTTAACAATTCCTTCTCTACATATTGTTCTATAGTCCTTTGACTGTCCAGGACTCTTCCAAAGTAGCTTTAACCTTACATCCTATTTTTGCAGCTGAAAGTTCTAAACGTGATTTGCCAACTGTTTGTCAGCGAATTAAGTGACAATACCTAGGCAGGAGCTTACACTGTTATTTGGCAGAGCAAAATTTCTCTATAGATTAGGAGAGTGCTTCCTCTGACACCTATCACGTTTAATTCACTAGTCACAAATAAAATTTCATTATATGCCAGATGTTTCTGCTGTCCTATTGTAGAAAGTAAACTGCAAGAAACCAAATTAGATTTTCTTAGGAGGTTCCCACTCTTTATCTGAGAAGTGGCAACTGGTGATGTGTGCAATATTAATTATCTGTAAATATGAAGCTAAAAAGGTTAATTTAAATTCATTATTATTCTAATACTTCAAATACCACATTATTTCCCCATCTGCCAATGGGTATTCTTCTAATATTTCAAATACCACACACTTTGCCATCTGCCAATGGGCCATGCAGATGTTCCTACACTGAGCAAAGCATGCAGATCAGACTACTATGAACAAAAACGCTGAGTTGATTTCACTGGCATGTGAAGTAACTTCCTTTTCTATTTATGTTCTCATATTATGCCTTGTATGAATAGGATTTAACATTAAAACAGGAGACAACAGGCCTGCTAACACTGCAGAAAATGTTTGCAGTCATGTAATGAAAAAATCATATATACATATTTTTGCTTCCTGTAGCAGCTTCATAAACTACAAGCAACTACAGCTTATAGTGTGTGTGGTGCCGTAACTCACAATGTATTTATTTTAACGCAGTAACTTGGAGGTGATCTTGGGTTCCTCACCTCTATATATCTCACTACAGCAAAAGCAGATCCCATAATTCTCAAGCAATAAAAGACAAAGAGAGAGCAGTGAACTGAAGTATGAATGGTCATCTCAGTGGCAGAGATTACTATACAAGGCAATGATGGAAAGTAGAGTGATCAGTGTCACTGCACAGAGGTGCCAAAAGAGGATACAAGTAAGTAGGAGAGATTAAACCAGCATCCTCAGAGATCTGAGTATAAGGGTGATAACAACTCCCCTCCTGTGAAGGAGTTACACCTGGCAGCAGCACCCAGAGCTCTCCCGCACAGTCTGTGAGCACCCTAGAAAGACCCCTGGGAATTTGGCACATCTAAGGTTCATCAAAAACCCAACTGGCTGCATGCAGAAGCACTAAACAAAGGCTCTGCTTTTTAAAAACCTTGGCCCAAGTATTGTCAGCATTATCCTATATCAATAATTAATGTAATTAATGGGCAGCGTATATGCCTGTACTAAATGTGTGTGGAAGATGCTACTATTCATTATTTTTTTTGTTTTGCATTTCAAGAATAAACACAATCTCAGGGTGGAAAAGAGACACTGCAGCTATAATTTATTCATTATCTGCCTTTAAAAAAATGGGAGTATTTACAACTCCAAGAGTATGAGGCAAACAATTAAGGAGGTGCTGCTGTTTGTTATTGCTTAGGGGTGATGGAGCATGCAGTGCATGACATGAGCGATTACAGGACCCTGATGAAAGTTTCTGTGCTGACATACAAAGGTCTCTGTCTTGATTTGAAGCAATCATTCAAAAACAAAAACAGTAAGATTTAGTTACCAAATCTAGCAAGGCCCCAAACTTAATTGAGGAATACGTACCAAGGGATACCAAAACAGTCTAGGTCACATTTAAGAGGTTTACACATAAGCAGGAAAGATATTAAGCCCTTTTCTTTACTCTGAAATGATATTAGAGAGAGTATAAATACTGCAGGTGCGGTGCCTGTAACGTAGGATCTCTCTATATCTGGACACAAGAGAAATTTATTTTTTCCTTTCAAACACTTCTCTCAGCCCTAATTTCTAACTGAATTGCTCTTCAGTTCTTTCACAATGCTAGCTCAAGTCACAAGAGAGCAACATTCAAAATCCCTCCTATTCTAATTAAAGGCAGCTTGTCTTATATTGCTATGAGGATGCATTCTGCCCTCTCCCAGGAAGCTTGATGGTCTCTATTTTGAGAGATCAACAACTCAAACAGGACAAATGAGTTTCTGGGTCTTTGTTCCTCTTTTTCTCTACGGTAATTAAAACTGACAGACAGAAAGAATGCCTAAGTTTACTTTCTTTTATTAGGGTCAGCTAATTAAACCATGATATTTTGAAAGTACCTATCACATTCATATCAGAGGAGGAAATTTTTCAAAATATCTTCAGGACTCAGGGCTTCAATAAACAATGATTAAAAATCTTATATATTTAGGACCCTGAGTCCTACTAAGAAGGAACACGCCTCCAGCTTCTAAGTTCTAGCTATTATGAACACGCCAGCCTGAGTGCAAAGTCGCAATCTGCAGCCACTAAAAGATAGGGAAGCTCAGAGGATGTTCTAAGTGCAAGTCTCCCCCTTGGTACTGACATGCAGTTCTCATGCCCACTGGCAGGGTAGATGATCAGCAATCTAACCAAATCCTTCTTGGTCCCCATACAGACCAGACCCTCCTCTATCAGTCCTGGACCCTATCTCTAACAGTTCTTTATGATGACAGACAGTGGCCCAACAGAACTGTTTACAGACCAGGCTCAAAGCTAGTTTATAAATTGTAAGAGTAAATTTGCAGCACAAAAGTGTTTTTCCTCTATCAACAGAATTATGCTGTGTTTACTCAAAATATTCAGGGTAGGCCTTTTCCCCAGCAGACACGGAGGCACAGCTCCACTGAAGTTAATGGAGCTGGACTGATTGACACCAGGGGAGAAGCTAGCTCAGGATTTGACTTTAATACTAAACAGATTTCATTTGGACTCTAATTTCACCACACTGCACCTCCCCTCAGGCACTCATTTGATATCCTGCATGGCTAATTTGTACTAAACATAAAATATGCATTGTTTTTGTTGTCTATGGGACTAAAATATTCAACATACCCATGCATGCTAAAGTCAGGTTCCCCTGTACACTCCAGAGTCATAAGAATATGCTGTAAAAGGCATACCTGTGCATTTGGGAATGCACCTGAAAACTTATAAAAACATTTTCAACTTCTTACTGAGTATTTAATTGCAGGCATTGATGTGTTTACTCCCCATGCATTTGCACAACAATTAAAAGATCTATTTGCAGGCCTACAAATTCTGAATTCTAGCACATTCTTATTTCAGTAAGAACTCAAATCCCACCTGAGCAGGGCAGGAAAACTTTTTGCCTGAGGTATTTTTTCTAAAATGAGGGAAAACTGGAACTAAATAAAAATCATAGCTCCTGAGCTACGCCTTTGCTTGCCATCATACCAGGAGAACATGTTCTAAGTCCTGGGAATTGTATATGTATCTGAGGCAGACACAAAGTCAAATGAAACAGCCTAGCACCAAGCAGCACTGCCACCTCACCAAGAGCAACAGCGTGCTATCTGTTGGGTTATATGGCTGTTACAATGCAAAGGCAGGCAACCTGCTCCTCCCGTTTGCAATTCACTGCATTTTGGTTATACTACATTAAACGCAAGGAGGGTGACGCACTGACATCTGAAACAAAATGTACTGCTGTACCTGGTTTGTGTAGGCAAAGGAGTAGAATTCAAACTTTTAAATTATGGAAATTATTTTGCACCAAATTTGCTTCCTTGCTATCCCTCCCAACAGCAACCATAAAAATGCTGTCTGAAGAAAGTAGAATTCACAGGTTGGGTTGAAAAATCCCTGGCTTTAAAGTCTTGGAAGATCCAGACTTATCCAGGCATCCAGTATTCAGAGAAGAAGCCAAGGGGAATCTGTTCCCCTTTCCTTCTGGTGGGTAACCTGACCACCACCTGAAGCTGATAATAGAGCCCTGAGGTTCCTTGGCTAACTATTTCTTGCCTCCTCTAATCAGGATAAATAACTTCTGAAAAATTAGGTGCCTTCTTGTTTTAACTCTAATGGGCATGGCAAAATCTTTTAATTGGCCCTGCCAGCCCCGCTGTGTTGCCAGGAAGCCCCACCATCTCTTCAAGGTCAGGGAATGGAGCCTTCCTGGGGCTTAGCGCATCCCCAACAAGACAAGTACCTCCAAAGACATCCCTCAGTTTGGATGCCTAGGGAACAAGATAGGTCTAACACTGGGCAAAGACCCAGACTGTACAACTGACTTTTCAATGGCCTCCACTGAGTCGTTTTAAGGGCAATCTTAGGCTCCTCCTCTACTTCAGCTTCCTTTTCCCAAACTCATATAGCAGTAGTTTGAATCTGACACTTATGAAAAGCAGGAACCATACTGCTTCTGGCTCAATTCTTTGCAGTGAAAACACAGGTAACATTCGACAGGGGCTATTCTATTTATCCTGGCATTAACTGGAAACTGCTCAATGACTAAAATGTTAAGACTAGCTAAATGAGGCAGCCAGAATACGGACTCAAGAAGAGCAAATTCAAGAAAGGAAGGCCTGAGCCTGAAAAAAAAGCCTGCAAAGGTGGAAAGGCATGTGGAAAAAATCTCTGCCAGTTCCCACAAGCTGAGAGCTCAGGAGCAGCTGCGAAGCCAGAGGAACGTTGCAGTTTCAAACAGCACCAAGTTTAACCTGCTAAGTCAGAGGTCCAGATGCTGATCAGACATGTAGCTCACAGTTAAATAAAGAGCGGTACTAGCAATCTCACCAGTGTAAAGGAGCACCAGAAAGCATTGTTTACCTCATAAAATTATGCTATCACCAGGTTATGGGGTCTGTTGCAACTGTTTTGCTCTTTGCAAAATGCCATATGCAATCTCACCACACGATGTGAGGTTTTTTTCCTTCCAAGAGAAAAAATATTGGCATACAGTGAGATACGCACTCTTTGTCTTTAAGCTACATAGTATATATGTCATGATATTTTACAGGCTAACTAGGCTAGGGCAATTATTTCAACCCACTGTTATTGACTTAGACTTATGAAAGACTGCGCTGCAAGCTACCAGAACATCTCAGCAAGTCAACAATAATGAGACAAACTGCTACTCCTATATTACATTCTATATTCAAGCTATAGCCTACATAATTTTCACTGTTAAGCAGACAGGCTAGCAAGAGCCCTCCAATTTTGCCAGTATGGATCTACATTATTTTTTAAAAACAAATGTTCTATGATTAATTTCTCTCTCCTAAAATAGCACAATGATGAAATCTGTGATTTAATTCCTCTGCAGTTAAAGCTCTGACTACAGCCTAGAGTTCAAAATATTCTTTGTCAACTCTCACAGGTTCTATTGAGCATAGATCTTTAGCTGCCAAAGATTTCATGTGAAGTTGAATTTCAAGTGCTAGAAGTAGATTAGCTTGGCAAATGGGAGTACCATTAAGCATTCAACAACTGTTCACACACAGTCTGGAACATAAAAATTGAGCTGATTAAACTGACAGCTTTGCGGAGAAAGAAAGAGCATGAACGCATCGTCAGTTCTTTTCCAGAGAGAGCTCTGAAACAGCAAAGAAAATATATCACCCACCAGCTAACAACAAAGAAAGCAGGTTGGATTTAGATTTCCTTCAAAAATAGTGCAGGCTAACAACACACCACCTCTATGCAACAAGAGATTTCCCTGGGTCTGATCCAAGGTATGGCAGAGGTCCATGCTCACAGCAGCTTTCAATGATCTTTCCCTTAGTAATGAGCTCCCCTTTTTCTCAAGGCTTAAGATCTTAACTAAAAAGTTAAAATTCTGTAAAGAGATTTTTTAGTTGTCTGTAATTCATAAAATACTCACTTTGTGTAAAACAGCCTTCATGTTCAAATCACAGAGACAGTGATGAATTTTAACGGTCTAGCATTCAAAAACTTGTAAGGGTCTAGTGTTCAAATAGATAAGCCCTTTCTGTAGGTATCCAGAATTGCATCTGTAATTTTGTGGTCGTAGTATGATCATTAGCTGATGCATATGTGTCTCCATCTAAATGCAGATTCAAATCAACGAGGAGTATAATGTCAATGAGCAGTTCTTCATCCATATTTTTGTCTACAGACAGATCATCTCTGACAGCACTCAGCTCCTCCTAATCAAGAAACCAAAGAGTCTCTACAAATCACACTACTAATACCAGAAAGAATTCTATAACAAAAGATACAGTAGCTCTTAAAAATAAGTGCAACATCCCACCATGAGCACAAAATATTTTTGGGTGCTTGCAAACTTGGCAGATTTATTTTCAGCTGAAATCCACCCCTCAAAAACTTTGGAAAGGCCAAAACACTTCAACAAATTAAAAAAAAAAACAAACCCAAACTTTTCTAGTTTTGTCTTTAAGGAACGTTTTGCTACAATACTTGGGAGATTTTATTACTAACATAGTACACTTTTTTTCTTCTCAAAACCAAAATATTTTATTACAAATTTGGTAATTTTTGGTGGAGGAAAGGACATTTCTACCTAAAAAATACCAAAATTAGACCCCAAACTTTTGGTTCAGTTGAAATAATTAACAGTGACAAAGCTTTATTTGCAGATGAGAAATGTGGATGATGAGGCTCATCTACTTTATTCAGCTTCACAGACAAATGCACTATGCTGAGCATTAGCATTAGCCTCTACATAACCATGGAACCATGAAGCCAAAAAAGTTAAACCATGCTTAAAAGAAAGAAGGCAGGCCGAGATAACACAAACAAGAAGTGGAGGGTTATGGAGCAGGGTTATAAAAAGTCTGGTTGCCAAAGGTACTACGTGGAAGAAAAGAAGCACAGAGCAGAGCCAGGAGTGTTATATGATTGTAAAATTTCATGCCAAAGGAGGTCAGGGACACCCACAACATGAAGAACCTGTCAAAGGCTCTACAGAAGTCCTGTAGTGATGTAGTCACAGTACAGGGTAAGGAAATGATGCCTTAAAGAAAAGGAAAGATTTGAGCCAAGAAGAACCCGCGCATCATCTTCTCCAGTATTTACAAAGAATGCAGTAGTCATTTTTAGCCCCTAAGAGAATTAAATATCAGTGTAAAATGGAACTTAATGGAGTTCTGTCCCTAATAGAAATAAACTGTGCTCTTAAAATATCAGTTTTTAGGTACATACTTCAAAAGAAATAAATTACACCTGAAAAATCAATTTCTCCCCATGGACTACAATGTGAGCCTAACTTATCTAGCCTTCATACAAATGTCTGCAGAGTCAGCTAAACCCTATTTATTCAGCCTGAAATGAAATGGAGAGCGTAGGGAATAGAACTACCCATTTTGGATAGTTTCAAGTTTCCTTTTCAAAAAAGACAGAATCATGTTTCTCTAGAAATTTTTTGATTTCATATGTTCTTCAACAAAGGGTCCTTCAAAACAGAAATAGCTCCATGCTGTCTACATGCAAAGGTCTATTTGTTTACAGCAGGCTAAAGAAGTCTACAAGTTATCGACATTTTATGTGCAACTTTTCAACGTGAGCTTACACTACACAACTGTAAACAGGTTAAAAATCAATACAATGCTGATATATTAATATCATCAGCCACTAATTTCTAAGTTAAGACAGTTTAATTCAAAATGCTGCCTCTGGATCTGTAGCAAATTTTAGGCCTTCATAGTAAGAGTTGTGGGTCTTATTCTGTCTTATTCATAAACACTGTTTAATCCTAAACAACTTTTTTTTGCCATGAAATGCACATAAATCAGTGACAGTCAATATCATAAACCTCTGTTTCTGTTTAAAACAAGTGATGCAGTAGCGCCAGTAATGCAAATTTCTTCATTCTGCGTGGGCAACCTCCAGATTTCCTGTTCTCCAAAAACACATCTTGAAGGGGTATTATCTTCTTTACGCAAATGTCTGGTCTCTACCAAGTTCAGCACTAGCATCATGACCTCATTTTATCTGTGAAGCAGATAATTGATTTCTCTTTACCGAAACATGAACCTTGCTGGTATCCATACCAGCCTGGCCTGGGTTTAAACTGTCGACAGAGACAATGGCTATTTTCCAACCCTACCAACAATTTTCTGAGCTATGCATTGATTCTTCTTTCCTTTCATGCTAATGTTATATGTTTGGGATATATCTAACAGTCTTAAAACCATGATGAGTGCAATAGTAACATTAGCAGAAGAGGTATGATTAAGTAAAGAAATGCCTCTGCCTCTACAAGCTCACTTTCAGAATGGTTTAATTGAATTTTCTGACATGAAGAGAGCCATATCCGGTCATCTATTCAGTGCCTGTTGCCTTGGAAAAAAGTCTGCAATAGGATGCCATAGTCATTTTTAACAACACAGACACAGAGTAATATTAGAAGGGTGAATTAGGGGAGTAGGCCTTTGTAATCTTCCCTCTTACAGAAATATGTACTACAGCATAAATGGATCATCACAAACGTAATGATTACCAAAGAAATTAGACATGCAAAAACAACACAGATCTCATGCCCCAGTAACAAATGCGCTGCAAAACCCTTAATGTGACAGTAACATATTTCACAGTCATGCTACAAATTCTCTGTCACAGGCATATTCCATGGCATGAGATGTTCCAGGGACATCAGCAGATTTGGTTCTGCGTTTCTAGAACTCCCCCATACTTGTCTACTCCTGCTTATGTTTTACTNCAAATGCACTGCAAAACCCTTAATGTGACAGTAACATATTTCACAGTCATGCTACAAATTCTCTGTCACAGGCATATTCCATGGCATGAGATGTTCCAGGGACATCAGCAGATTTGGTTCTGCGTTTCTAGAACTCCCCCATACTTGTCTACTCCTGCTTATGTTTTACTTTTCTATGTGAAAAATGTGTGTTTATGTTTCTTAAACTAACTCTCACTTTGATGCCTAGTGAAAAGAGAATAAAGATGACAAAATAACATCTCTGAAAACGCTAGCCACTGAATTGCTGTGCAGCAAAAATAAAGCAGATATTTCTAGACATGTTCATGGCACACAGCCCTTCAGGCAGGATTCATTTTCTCAGCAGCTCTCCTTTAAAAAATAAGAGTCTAGCACCATTGCCAGAAGGTCAACAAATTCAAGATACTTGAATTGGTGGGATGGGAATAATGCACTGCAAGGGAAAGAAGCCTTCTGCAAGAACTTCCCAACAGCAGCAAAGCCTGGTTTACAGTGATATAGGGTATCTTCTTTGCCTGTAGACCTTAGATGATCCAGTATTTTCCAGAGTAAAGTAGCACACCACAAATACAACACTACATTTGTTCAGAGGTGTTAGCTCCCATATACAAAACTGGCTCACAAACACATCTTCAGGACAAGGTACCAGGAAACTGAGGCTAGCAAAATAAGAGCCGTGGTTCAGATGATATGACATCTGTTCAATAGATCAAAGGACAGAATCATTAACATTCGATATCCTTGACTCTACCTGTCCTGGTTTGACCCCAATGCAGTACTCCATCCCATAAACATCATGCTCAGAATAAAGGTGAGGGATCACAAGGGTCACTTCCTCTCCCTTTATGGCCAGAGCACGAATGGGCTCTAACAGCCCTAAGCAGCCTCACATGGTGCTTCTGCCCACACCCATGGCCCAGGAGCCCATTTAAGCCCAGCATGGGGCTGTTAGTGGGGGTTCTGGTGATATTGTAGGTTGCTGCTCTCCAGCTCTACTCAGGTCCTTGCTTAAGCATCTGAGGAAGACTCTACCCACTTATTCTACTTTTGATTCTGAATCCAGCTCCT
>VZSC01009693.1:165666-187188 GCA_013398225.1 Steatornis caripensis
TAAGTCTCTTTCCATTTTCTCTTTCCCCCCATTTTGGGAAAGGAGGGAGTTAACAAAGAGAGTCTGTTGTATGTTAAATAGCCAGACCAGTTTTAAACTGTGACACTCTCAACACCCACCAGCAGCTCTAGTCACGTGTCAACACAGTCAGGGCTTGAATAAGTGGCTTCTCAACAGGCTTTTCTGTTTACTTCCTCCAGCATTCAGCTTCAGGGAGAAGGAAAGGAGTCTCTACAGTAGAAACGTCAAGAATGCTAAGAGTGTTTTGCTGTGCAAAAATGTTTCTAATGCTTTTTAAATAAGTTCTGAAGAAGCTCTCATTCTTATTTAGAAAAGTTATGTTCTCTGTCCACACCTGAAATTATACATTTTCATACCAAAAAAAATTTCATAATAAGCTTTAAATATTGTAAAATGTACATGAAAGTGATCACATGAGGGAACAAACAGCTTCCCCTGGAGCACCATATTAAGAAATAAAGCACTTCTTGTTTTGCTGTATAAACACCTGCTTTAGGAAACACATTTGCATCAGCAAAAAACCAAATACCTTTTCCACTATCCCAGACATTGGCTGGCAGTAAACACAGAAGAAGGCTAAGTCAATGGAAATTCAAAAGCACCCAATACCTGACAGTTGAACCATGGTGCATTGTGGGTTCTGACATGAAGCAATAAAAACTTGCCTGTGTTTTGCATTTTTGCATAGGAGATGCGCAAACCCACCATGAATAATAAATACCTCTGTCTTGCTTCTAAGAGTAAGCTCATGCTTTTCATGTATAAAAAATAAATCTGTTTCAGCACTGGCTGTTCTGGTGACCTCTGTGAGACTTTTAATCAAATCTAGCGTACAGCTGAGGCTTCAGAGATTATTTGATTTCTTCTCAGGAAAGAGCAAGACAGCTCTTGTTTCAATTAATATTTCAATCTCACAGAACCTTATATAATCAAAAAAAGTAACAGTCCCTTGCAATTTCAAAAAATTGAACTCAGTAATTAAAATAAAGATTAAAAATATCATGGAATCCTTATGTGGCCATAGCAGCACAAATACCTCAAGATACCATAGCAACACTTCCTCTTTTATTATTAAATATATTAAGTATCTTGCAGGCTCATAAAATGCCAGTCAACGCAGGCTTATTTTGGGAATCACACCATAGACCATCTATTCCTCTGCTGCTCCTCTTCTCTCGAGCTTGTCGTATTGAAACACTAGAGGTCAGCCTCCCAAAGAAAACTAACAACAGCTCCGTTTTAAATCCATGAGGAATTATGGGACTTGGACTTTATCACATTCACAAGTGGTACTGGAGATGCAGCTATCAGCAGAGTGCCAGGCTCAAACCACACAAAGGCATCAGGCCAGGGGCATGTTTTTTTTTCTTAAGCCAGTCTTCATTGAGTATTTGGCTGATGGGGATTGAATCAGCTAGACAAATATGAATTGTGTATTAAATTCCAGACACCTGTGTGAAACCTAGAGAACTGTTAAGCACAGAGACTGAATAAACAAAAGGTTCTGCTATATTTTTCCCAGGACAGAGAATTCAGATTCCCCTTTTTGGACGTCTTAGATTCACAGAAATTTCTGTCAAAAAAGTAAATGGGCTAGCAGCAAAGTAATTGTTTATTAAAGGTAACAAAATACTAACTGGCTCATAAATACGAAAGTTGAGCTTCTTGCACAAATGACAGAACAATGCTTTTGTTTCTTTGTTTGTTATAATTAGCACAGTTGCATTTCCCAAGGTTAAATCACGCCTGACCAACCTGATCGCCTTTTAAGTGAAAATGAATGAATGTGGGGACAAGGGGAGAGTAATGCATATCATTAACTCAACATTAGCTCTTGACACTCTTGCCAAAAACAGTCACATACTCAAGTTTGTACATTACATTGTATGCATAGACAGCTACATGGATGGAAAATGGTAGAACAGACAGGCTCAGAGGGCAGAGAGTCTTGGGTCATACTCTACCAGGAGGTAGCAAGCAGAGTGCTCTTGGGGCCTATCCTACGATCTGTCATCCTTCAATTCTTCATCGATGACCTGGAGGAAGCCAGCCACGGAGACCACTCTCACCAAGCTTGCACGTGACACCATATTGGTGGTGGTGTCAAGGGGAGCCACTTGATACGCTCAAGGGCAGAGCTGCCGCTCAGAGCTACAGGTTGGAAGAATAGGCCAAGAGGAACCCTGCAAAATTCAGCAAGGACCAATGCCAACTTCTGTACCTGGGAAGGAAGAACCCCTCACAGGCCCACAGGCTGCAGCTCTCTGGAGAAGGGAAGATTAGGTCTTGACAGACACTGACTTGGCTGTGCGTCAGCAGGGACTCCTGGCAGCAATGAAGGTCAAGAGCATCCTGGGCTGCATTACCAGCAGCACAGATGGTACTTCAAGGGCAACGAATCTCTGCACTTGCTACACCACGTCTAGAATAAGGCATCCAATTTTGGGGCCTCCAGTACAACTCAGGCATCAATAAATTGGAACAAGTTCAGTGGAGGGCCACCACGATGACTGGTATCTGGAGCACTTGCCCTGTAAGGAGAGGCTGAGGAAGATGGGCTTGTTCAACTTGGAGAAGAGATGGTTTTGGGAAAAGGAACAGCAGTCTGCCACTATCTCTGACACTGCTTCAAAGAACTTACAACCAAGTCCTTCACAGCACTGTAAGAGGATGAGAGGCAATANCAGCCACGGAGACCACTCTCACCAAGCTTGCACGTGACACCATATTGGTGGTGGTGTCAAGGGGAGCCACTTGATACGCTCAAGGGCAGAGCTGCCGCTCAGAGCTACAGGTTGGAAGAATAGGCCAAGAGGAACCCTGCAAAATTCAGCAAGGACCAATGCCAACTTCTGTACCTGGGAAGGAAGAACCCCTCACAGGCCNGGCATAAATAGAAACAAGAAGGGTTACACCTGGACACAAGAAAAAACTTTTTTACACTGGGATGGTCAAACAGCGACAGAGGTTGTACAAGGATGTGTAGTCTCCATCGCTGGACGTTTTTAGGGTCCAACTGGTTAGCCCTGAGTAGCCCAACTTCTCTGCCCAGCTGACCTTGCTTTGAGTAGGAGTTAGGACTAAAGAACTCTTGAGGCCCCTACTGATCTGAATGGCTTTATGACTTTTCATTTCAGGATATGCTGTTTAAAAAGTCTGTAAAGGACATTCACTTCTTTCACCCTAAATTTTAGCTGTGAAATTATATAGTTTCCTAAACTGAAGGATTATAAATTAGGAGATGTCGGTTCCAGTCCTTTGTCATTACTCTGAAACACAATCACCCCTATTACAGTTTGAAAGACTTTACACAAAGGAAAAGCTTTATTAGATAGCACTAACCTGTGCTTCTCAACTCAGGGAACATCCATAAGCACTTTATAAGGTGGCAGAAGCCACTTCGCCTCAACACACAACAGTGGTTGAAGAGACAACAGCAACACTACAGAAGATATCAGGACAGGAGATAAGGCACAGTAATGAAGCCATTAGAAAATGAAATATCAGCACAATATTAGGACAATTACTAGAACAGAAGTGCCGAGACTGAAAACAGGCCAGAACTCAAGGACAGAAATCTGTTTTGACAAA
Source organism: Steatornis caripensis (assembly GCA_013398225.1). Taxonomy (NCBI): domain Eukaryota; kingdom Metazoa; phylum Chordata; class Aves; order Caprimulgiformes; family Steatornithidae; genus Steatornis; species Steatornis caripensis. Next base: position 169,279 of record VZSC01009693.1, read on the forward strand.
ATCAGTCATTAAGGTCTCAAATAACTAAAAGTTTAGGGAAAGGGCAAGCCCTGCTGAATCCCACGATCCCCAGAACCTCCTGCCACCTACTAACCAGGCTCAGTTTCACTTATTTTGCTCTGTCCAGTGGAATAACTGCCTGCGGCATTTCCTTTGTTTGCTTATTTGCTCACTTTGCTGAACAGCCTTTTCATCTCCAGCTGTTTCACTCTCCCTCCTTCTCCCACTGTTTGCCTTTTCCATCACTGTTTTTACGCTCAATTAGCTCTCCATTCTCCGACCCTTCTCCCTAGGCAGGCATCACTGCACTCCTTGCTCAGCCATAACTGCCCCCAAATCTCTCTGTCGCCTCCAGCTTTTCCAGACCTAATGACCAGAACAAACCATACAACAATGAAGGTGACATCCCACCTCACCTGTGAGTTAGTGAGACAAGCAGCAGGTCTTCTGACAGTGAAGTGCTAGAACACGCATACACGCATATCTACTCGCTGCCAGATAACCGTCAGAACAGCTAAACGTTAGTGAGTTCTTCCTAGTGTAATGTCTATATTTTTAGTTACAAAGCTCAATTAAGANGACATCCCACCTCACCTGTGAGCTAGTGAGACAAGCAGCAGGTCTTCTGACAGCGAAGTGCTAGAACACGCATACACGCATATCTACTCGCTGCCAGATAACCGTCAGAACAGCTAAACGTTAGTGAGTTCTTCCTAGTGTAATGTCTATATTTTTAGTTACAAAGCTCAATTAAGAGAGCGAGAGAAAAAAGGGACAAGGGTAAAAGGAACTATTTCCATATGCAACATACATCTAATTAGGATGTGAGAGAGAAAGGGTGAAGAATGAGCGAACAATATTTTACCCCCAAATGAAAATAAAGAACATTGCAACTTCTGTTGAAAAGTAAGGAAATGCACTGTTATGTTGCTATCCTTCAGATCTCAGTGGAAAACAAAAATCAGCATAAATCCACTGCTGACACATTAGCCTACATCAGCTAAAATACTGGATGTTTTATTATACGGAAACTGGTTTTAGAAAGGCAGAAAATTTTCAGGTCTGTTTTTGGGTTGGTTTTTTTTTTAGTGCCTTCTTCCCTCATTTTACAAAAGCTTATTGCTTAAAATATGCATTCAGGATCAGAGGCGTAAAAGCACAACTGCAGCGAGGCTGCAGTTCCTGAAATCCTCGGCAAAGATGGGTCTTACTGATCCTGCCTGACACAAGGGACAAAAAGCATAAATGTGTCTCCGGCTTGGCAAGAAACTGCCTCGATAATCAGGTCTAGCACACACAGTGGAATCATCTAAGAAAGAAGACTAAGAAAAAGCTGTGGAAGTAGGTGGAAAAGGAGATAGAGACAGACAGGAAAATGTTACAAAGGACACTTCCTCACTCCCTGCATAATTTAAGCCATGTATTTATGAAACATAGTGAAGGTCTAATTATGTTAGGTAGTAATGAACACTTAATTGTAATTAGCCACAGTTTCAAGCTGGAGGGAACAATTATTTTCATTACTGGTAATTAACATACAGGATGCTGCGTAAGATTTCCCCTCCCTCCCCACTCAATTCTAACAAAGTGACCTCACCCACTTCATTGCTTTTCTCTTTTAATATGGCAGGTTTCAGCTCTGCCTTCTCTGCTGCTCATCACAATAATGTTCCATTTATTCTTTTGCTTTCATTAGTCCTATCAAATTTTCAAACTGTGCAATTTCTATCCCTGTCACACATACAGCAAGATGTTAAAGTATTTAGGCATTTTCTTAGCATAGGTGTGTAGTCCCACTACTTTAATGGGTTTCTCAGAACTGGATTTCAAAGAATTTCATTTCAGTATGTATTTTCCTGAAAACTATTTTCAATGTGGTTTTGGGGGGTTTTTTGCAGTTTAGGTTTTTTTTTTTTTTTCATTTCCACTCTCAGGCATGTAAAAAAAATTATCCATTTTTTTAGCTGAAACATTTTGATTTTCAGAGTTATGCCAGCAAAAAATCAGTCTTTTTCACATATGAGGAAAGTGAAACGATCATATGAAGTTATTTATATGGACAAAACAGTAGTTGAATATGAGGTGCTTTTTTTTTTTCTTCTAGAATTGGTTGTTGTATGGCACCCAGAACTACCATGATGAAGACCAGTATCTGCATTTTCCCCCTATTTTTAGTTTCTTATCTTCAAATAAGTGGTAATCTGCTATCCTTTTTCTTCTGCTGCTGCTGTCTTCTCCTGACAATCAAGAACTTGGACTATGGAGTCAGGTTCAACTTCACATCACATCATTTCGAAATGGTCTGCTATAAGATTATCCAGCAATTACCTTCTTATTCCTCTTTCTCTTTGGGGTTCAGCAGGACTGTTTCTAAATCTTGGGAAAGTTGTATGAATTTGGCTACCACATAATTCCCAACAGCTGTATTGTTATAATAGAAGATTATAGTCTTTTACAAAACCTAGCACATTCTGAACGCTCAGAAGGCAGGCAGCACTACTCAGCACATTTCAGCTTGACAATCCTTTCAAAAAAAAAAATTTGCATTTAAAATTGGCCTTTCCTGATGTGTGGCATAATGATAGGCCAATGGGGGAAAGCTTGCACTCCTCCTGTGTTTCATCTAGATTGTATAAACACAAAGATTACATTGTCCAGAGAGTATTTGTGAGAAATACTAAAATCCACTTGAACAGTCATAACTCACATGCTTGGTACAATTTCAAGGCAAAATAAGTCCAGGATTTTTAAGCATGTATGCCACAGTCTTACATGTTACTCTGCTATTTTATTCAGTTAATGAAACAACAGCAACAACAAAATATAACTGGGAAGGATATAAATCCTGATTTCTCAAGCCATAAACCAGACTCTACTAATTAGAGATTAGGATGACATCAAAGGGGAGGGCATTACCTTTCCTTACGTGTTCATCTGAAACACTTGGTACTGCCTGTTACTGCTGAGTACGAACACTAGAGCGAATGTACCACAAGGTTAACCAGTGCAATGATTCCCATGTCTTCTGCTAGTCATTGCCATGTAGGAGAAAGAGGAATATTGATCTTGTCCTCATACGCTGCAAATAAATCCAGGCATATTATGGCCTTTGAGAATTCTTGCAAAAAATTTCAACTGCAGTGAGCCCACAGAAACAATTATCATCTCTCTGTAATTACTAAACAACAGGAACAGCCACCTCTGACCCAGTCCTATGACATTCTCTGCTACTCCATAAACCCCACATAGATAAGTGCCAGACCTGTTTTCCAGTCTGCAGTAAGACCCTATGCAAATCATCAAGTCTGACACTGTTAAGCAGGTTGGTGCTTGTCACAACTCGGGACAATGAAGCGTTGATTATTGAGCTGTATGGATTGCATGGGTTACTACTAGGAGACATCAGGGTCAGAGAAAACGTTCCTCAGAGATGGTTCAGCTCACTCAGTTCAAGTACAGACCTATGTAAGGAGCATGTTTGTTTTCATAGAGTAGGATCCACCACCTTAAAGGCATTCATATTTCAGGACAGACAAAAAGCCCTTGTCTGAAAACTAGTTCTATGTTTTTTCCCCACAGATTAAATATTGTCTTATGTGAGATAAATCCACAATAACCTCCCATAATGTAGGTTACTGTAAATTGCAATTTTAATATTTTGTGTTTCTTTCCTAACACATCTCCTACCTTGGCTTATATTTGTTTGGAGCAGTATTTCAAACCAGTTTCCTCACACTGCTAACAGCAATGAATAAAGAAGCTCCAAAGATGCTCAAAAAGAGGTATTTGAAATCCTCCACAGCAATAGGCATGTACACTAAAATAGCTCACACCACTCAGGCTATTACCAGGAGACATGTTTTTATATGACAGATGCATAGCAGCTCATCATCTCCAAAAGCAGGGAAGGGAGAGAAGGAACATCAAGTTCTGCGAGCACTTTGCAACATCCTCAATTTATGTAATCCACAAGTTAATGAGAAAAGGAATATGCAGATTCCCCTGGTGAAGTCCCAAGCAGTTAATATGATATGTCCACTCTTCCTACAGTTCTTTAATTAAAAGAGAAAAGAAAACACTAGTCAATGAAGATGCCATTAGGTTTCCCTGCAGCTTCTGAATAATTTTGGTATTTCGTCCTTTACAGGAGGTAAAGGAACAATGTATATCATGAGGGCCAAGCCTGTTTCCAGGAAAGAGGCTTTTTCTGTGTTTTTTTCCACAGATAATTCAGAAACCAGGATCTGTGGATTACAGTCAGGAAATCAAGTGACAAAGAAAATGAAATCATAAGCTGTGCTGCTATAATTTCTGAAGTGCAATGCAGCACCCCTTGCCCTTAAGGCGTTAACACCAACATGCACAAAGCCACACAAGCAGAAAGAAACTTTATACTTTGGCTATCTGCTTGAGTGTTACTGTGCTGAAATACAATATACAAAACCATGTATTTACCACTATATATTCATTGCAGTGATAACACATTCTCTGGTAGAATAGAAATACAAGCCCCAAGCACAGCCTGGCAAACAACATTATCTGCCCATGTGAAACCCTGCCATAAAGGCATCTTCAGCTGCTGGAAGTCTGGCGTGAAATAAATTTTGCATCCCTAGACAGTGGAGCAGCTCTTCAGGAGTTTCTGTGCCCAGAACAAGCCTGGCCCCTAGCAGATGAGCAGCTGGGGAACCATGCTATGGCAGTTTAAGACGCTGCTATCTGCTCTTTCCCACTTGGACAGGCGACTGTGCCCAGGCAGCCACCACGCAAATCACAGCATCTTGGTCTGCACCAGAGACAAAACAGAGACTCAAGCAGAGGCAACAGGTTTTGAACCATAGTAGCTGCTGAAAACACAGATATGTATGCGGGGTTGGACTAGATGATCTCTAGAGGTCCCTTCCAACCCCTACCATTCTATGATTCTATGTTTCAGTATCAGTCTGCTGCTTTGCATTGGGGGCAGCAGTTGTGGCACAAGTCAGTGCTCAGAAGGACAGGAGAAACTTATACTGCTATTGCCAGATGCACAGCATCTGTAATAACCTCAGGAAGCCTAGGGCAGAACTTGAGTCTTCCGCAGCTCCCCTGACACACTGTCCTCCAAATTCATTAAACACTGCTGTGAGTCAATTCGCAATTTAACCCATAAATTTTAAGATATCTTTCTACCTACAGTATGGCTGTGAGGAGCAATAGATCTACTCCTACTGACTCCAAACAACAGGAACAAAATCATGGGGGTTTATTTACTTTTCCCCCTTTATTGGAGCATAGTCTGAGAATAAAGGAAAAAGCAACAACTTTAGATCAGTCTCAGAGGGTACATCAGATCACACAGCTTCTGAGGAAGACAGAATGACAGCTGAGACAGCAAGGAGAATTCCTTGGCCTGTGTCACTCAGATCCCTTACATTGTTTTCACAGTTTTTCATGTTTGTTTTCATACACTGTAGAAACGCAGACCTCTGCAGCTGCCACAAATCTTAATTATGGAAGAACTCGTATTTTTGGAGGGACAGCAACACAGCCCATACCATTCACAGGGTTCAGGCACTTAAAAGGAAAGTGTACTCAGGCATGTTAAGTAGCAGGGCTAGGGAAAAAATCCAACAAAACAGTCATGAGTTTAAAAGTTGCTGGCAAGTTGAAGTACTAGCAAACAAAGGGAGGCTATGGGAAAGTCTGACTGGTACTCTTGAAATCTGATTATAGGCCAAAAGGGATTGTATTATATACGGAGTTAAGATTTTATTGTTAGTTTAACTAATGTCTTCCCAAACTAATTTGAAATTAACTCGTTATTATTAGTTATTAGCACAACTACAATAATACTAACACTCGCAGTCCACAATAATACAGAAAAGCATCATACAGTTAAAATTATTACATACACAAAAAATTCTCTTAGCAGTATCTATTATCTGTGTCTTTTCTATGGTATTATATTCATCCTTCCAGTGTCCATCTGTTTGATGGCTTCAGTTTTCCTCAAGCAGAGTGAAGGTACAGCTAATAACAGGTCATCAGCATCCTGAGGTCTTCGCTAGCAGTTCAGTGCTCACTGTGTCTGTCCCTTCTTCCTCTTCAGTCCTCAAATCCACTAATGATCATTTTCATGTTTTCTTGACAGAGTTTGTTTATATGATCTTTCTTTCTTTTGGTTCCCAATTATTTTGCTGGGGTTTTTTGTTTGGTTTCTTTTTTTTTTCCTCTTGTCATTCTCTGTTATCTTTACACTGGCTTTACCTAATCACAAGGCAGCTCTCCTGTAGTAACTGCTAACTGATTGGAACCTCCAACACCACCTCGCCTTTTCATTCTGCTACACAACCTTTTATTTTTACAGATGGTTGCTTGCTACTACTCTAAAATAAAGCTAAACTGAAGCAAATGCTATGATCACCTGACTGCTGGACAATTCCAGTTAAAATCAGCCTGGCTGCGGCAAGCCCAGATAGCCCCTTACACCGCGTGTTAATACAAAGCCTGCAGTCTTTGACTGGAAATGACAAAAATCCTACTTACTAGGCTGTGACTTTTCTGATCAAGTCTGATCCAATGGATGTTAAACTTTAAAAGCTGGTATACTGTGGGTTCTTTTGCAAGAACTGCCAAAAAATGCTACAGTCCAGGCTTTAACAAACTTCAGGGTATGTGGGCCTATCTGCTCTGCAGTAGCTGTTCTCAGTGCGTTATTAAAATAATCCTACTTGAAGAGGAGCTTTCATAACTCACTCCAGGCTGAACTTCACTTTTAGCATCTACTCAGGGCAGCTGTAGACAACTGACATGTAACAGGATGAAGGTTTGGATTAAGGCCACCTTTGCAACCCCAAATTCCAATCACATCCTGAAGGGACAAAGTCATCTGCTACTCTACTATTTCATGCTGATGGGGGAAGCCATCAGCAGACCCTAGGAGAAATTTTTTTCTGCTCATTGCAAGGTATAAGGGACTTTCCCAGGACCTAGAACCAGTTACTTCTACCCAAAGGAATTAGTAACAGCTGGAGAGCAGATCAGGAGACCTGGCTTTGGCAGCAAGCAGATACAGTCACTTCTGTTTATTAGTGTAGCTTGATAGAGTACATCATGTCCTAGACTTGAAAGATTTTTTGACGTGATCAGAACTCCCTCCTTGCCCTCAATAAGCATGAGGCTAGAATTTAAGCACTGGGAAGTCTTAAGATTGTATTTTCACTGAGGATGTATTTTGCTATCGAACAAACGTCCCATTTTGGCATTGCCATACTGTGGGGTTTTATACACCTGTCTCTTCATTAGGCTGTAAAAGTGTCCTGGTTTGAGCTAGGACAAAACCAATTTTCTTCTCAGTACTTTTACTTTTCAAGTTAAGTCTCTTCTAAAAGACTGCCCTCTCTGAAATTAACAGCGTGTTTTTCAGACAGTGTCAGCTTCTAGGAGTGGTAAGACTTAATGTTTATAGTTATGGCTGAAGTAATGGTAGGAACGGTATGCAGAATGTCTCTCACTTATACTTATTCCTATGGAAACCAAGGTCACCTCTTGGTTCTGCTGAACTTTTTATGCACTGGAAATGAGAGGGCATAAAACAGTTAAGGCCTGTACCCTTCCTGCGGGGAGGAGTGGGCTGGACAGGCGACTCGAACCTGACCAAACACAGTATTCCATCCCATATGTGTCATGCTCAGCGTAAAGCTGAGGGATCACAAGGGTGTCACAGTTTAAAGCTGGGCTGGCTATTAAACAAATGACAGACACTCTTTGTTAACTCCCTCCCTTCCCAAAATGGGGGGGGAAAGAGAAAAAGGAAAGTGACTTATGGGTTAGAAAAGTTGAAACAGCTTTAATCTGACTACAATAATCTGCTGTTATAATAATGGGAAAAAGTAATAAAATATATACAAATACGCACAAAACAGATATAAACTCCCCCCACCAATGACAAATACGTCACCTGCAAGCTGCAGGGCATGCCCCAGGAAAGTCCTAGACTGTACTCAGCAGCAGGAAGGAGCTGGATTCAGAATCAAAAGTAGAATAAGTGGGTGGAGTCCTCCTCAGATGCTTAAGCAAGGACCTAAGTAGAGCTGGAGAGCAGCACCCTACATCACCAGAACCCCCACTAACAGCCCCATGCTGGGCTTAAATAGGCTCCTGGGCCATGGGTGTGGGCAGAAGCACCAGGTGAGGCTNTCTTCTACCTTCAATCCTGATCCATGCATTTCTGAATTCAGTTCCCACCTGCTGTCGAGTCCAGTTTGGACTTCTCCATGTCCCGCCCTGCAGCATCTGGGTGAAGTGATCATCATCAGGGGATCTCAATATTGGGTTTGTATATATTTGTATAGATTTTGTGATTTTTTTCTATTATTATTACACTTTTTTATTAAAGCTTTTTTAATTTTTCCAAACCGTAAAGTCTCTCTCCCTTTTCTCTTTCCCTTCTGGGGAGGTAAGCATTAATACAGAGCATCTGGTGTCCATTTAATACCCAGTCCAGCCTTAAACCACGACAGATTTATAAAATGGGCCAGAGGTGCTCACAGGATCGAACGCTTCATGGAGCAAGGCATGACAGGCCTGTGAAACACCAAAGTAACTGCTGGGCTATAGCTGACCCACAGAAAAGGGGTGCAGCACCCCAACAGAGAGCATGAGACTCTTAACCTCAGGGTCATGGGTTCATGTCCCATGTTGGGCATCACTAAATCTGTCATGTTTTAAGGCTGGGCTGGCTGTTAAACTGACACAGATGCTATCTGTTAAACCTTTCCCTCCCCAGAAGTGAGCTGGAAGAGGGAACAAGGCTTACAGGTTGGAAAAATTAAAATAGTTTTAATATAACAATAATAATAAGGTATAATAAGCAACAAAAGATAATGAAATATGTACAAATATATACAAAACCAATATCGAGCTCCCCTGATGACAAATACATCACCCGGATGCCAAAGGGCAGGCCCTGGGAAAGTTCTGGACTGGACTCAGCAGCAGACAGGAACCGGATTCAGGATCACACAGATTGGGATCGAAGGCAGAAGAATGGGCAGAGTCCTCCTTGGATGCTGGCCACAGAAAAGAAGAGAGCTTGACCCTCATAATCCCTCAGCTTTATGCTGAGCATGACACATATGGGGTGGAATACCGCGTTTGGTCAGGTTTGGGTCACCCCTCCAGCCCACTCCTCCACACAGGAAGGTTGCAGGTTTGACCCCTTTTATGCCCTCATTTCCAGTGCATAAGAAGCTTAGCAGAACCAAGCAGTGACCTTGGTTTCCATAAGAGTAAGTATAAGCAAGAGCCGTTCTGCATACCATTCCTACCATTACTCCAGCAATAACTATAAACGTCAAGCCTTATCATTCCTAGAAGCAGACACTGTCTGAAAAACACGCTGTTAATTTCAGAGAGTGCAGTCTCTTAGAAGAAACTTAACTTGAAAAGTAGAAGTACTGAAAAGAAAACTGGTTTTGTCCTAGCTCAAACCAGGACAAAAATCTTGTTGAAAGCTTACAGCTAAGTGAATCACACTTTCCAGGGGAAATAAGGGATGAAAGATTCCCAGTTGCCAGTGGGAAGGCTGGAAGTAGAGCAACAGTGATGGGAACGACTGACCCAAGTTCTCCTAGGTGATTCTAAGCCTCACTCAGATTTTAAGCTTTCCAATTCTCTACCAGCTTTTGCAGATAATTATAAGGTTCTGTTACAGCCATAACCCTTTTTTTACATTGGTAATCCATAAAACACTGTAAAGGAGAAATAAAAGATTGAATTTTTAAAACGTGGTCAACACAAAGAACTAAGTATGTAGTTAATTTTAAAATGTCCTTCTAAGTTCCCCTAATACATGACTGAAATCTAATAAAAAAAATTTACTTTTTATTAAGGAAAAGTCTCTTGCCCTTCGCCACAGGATTAGTCCAATTTGTCTGTCTCTTCAGGATCTTACAGCCATCTCAGATATATAGACCTTTTAACTTGCCAGGCAGCATAAGATCTAAACCTCTTTCCTAGCAAATGGCCTAAATAATTCTATTCTGTGTGGTACGAAAGCCTAACAGNCTTGGATGCTGGCCACAGAAAAGAAGAGAGCTTGACCCTCATAATCCCTCAGCTTTATGCTGAGCATGACACATATGGGGTGGAATACCGCGTTTGGTCAGGTTTGGGTCACCCCTCCAGCCCACTCCTCCACACAGGAAGGTTGCAGGTTTGACCCCTTTTATGCCCTCATTTCCAGTGCATAAGAAGCTTAGCAGAACCAAGCAGTGACCTTGGTTTCCATAAGAGTAAGTATAAGCAAGAGCCGTTCTGCATACCATTCCTACCATTACTCCAGCAATAACTATAAACGTCAAGCCTTATCATTCCTAGAAGCAGACACTGTCTGAAAAACACGCTGTTAATTTCAGAGAGTGCAGTCTCTTAGAAGAAACTTAACTTGAAAAGTAGAAGTACTGAAAAGAAAACTGGTTTTGTCCTAGCTCAAACCAGGACAAAAATCTTGTTGAAAGCTTACAGCTAAGTGAATCACACTTTCCAGGGGAAATAAGGGATGAAAGATTCCCAGTTGCCAGTGGGAAGGCTGGAAGTAGAGCAACAGTGATGGGAACGACTGACCCAAGTTCTCCTAGGTGATTCTAAGCCTCACTCAGATTTTAAGCTTTCCAATTCTCTACCAGCTTTTGCAGATAATTATAAGGTTCTGTTACAGCCATAACCCTTTTTTTACATTGGTAATCCATAAAACACTGTAAAGGAGAAATAAAAGATTGAATTTTTAAAACGTGGTCAACACAAAGAACTAAGTATGTAGTTAATTTTAAAATGTCCTTCTAAGTTCCCCTAATACATGACTGAAATCTAATAAAAAAAATTTACTTTTTATTAAGGAAAAGTCTCTTGCCCTTCGCCACAGGATTAGTCCAATTTGTCTGTCTCTTCAGGATCTTACAGCCATCTCAGATATATAGACCTTTTAACTTGCCAGGCAGCATAAGATCTAAACCTCTTTCCTAGCAAATGGCCTAAATAATTCTATTCTGTGTGGTACGAAAGCCTAACAGTCTCTCCTGATCTCATCTGCTCGCGACTTCAAAGTGTTTGAAACCTTAATAAATAAACCATCTCTGATTCCCCCCATATACATTAACACACATGCCTCAGTGACTACATCTGCAGCGAGCTTCCACAGTCTGAGATGAGAAGGGATGTGTTCACTGCATTTTCCTGCTCTTGCTTCAATAGTGAAGATTTCAGAGCAACATCCCTCACTGCTTGTCGGTACCCTGACTGCAAGACCATAACACAAGGACAACCTACATCCCTTCCAACAATGGTAGCGAACAAACTAGGGACCTTTCTTTGCCACCTCATCGCCATCTCCCTGGATGTCCAATGTCTCAACAAGATTTCATTCTTAGTTAAGATCCGTGTTATGTACTTTATTTTAAAAGTTTTTTGTTGGGTTTTTTTTCAAATTATCTTTGCTGGATGAAGGGTGTTATAGCACATCCAAAGGGAATGAGAAGATTGAGACCAAGGTTTAAGCGTGTGACAGTACAAGGCATCTAGTTCTTTTTGAAACAGCTGTTGTTACTCTTGATGAGTTCTGGCAGTAACATTTCTCAGAGTATTTACACAGAACAGCAAAACTAACTCAAATCTTGTTGCTCCAGGATAATCTAGCTCTCATTTAGTTCCAGAAATCTGAGGATCAAGTCTGCATCATCTCCTATCTCCTCAGGAAGGTGATGCACCCTGACACTCTTTTGGAAGCATGAGTCTTCACTGCCAGAATAAACTAAAACCTCCTGTACCCAAGAAAGTTGGTGGCAGGAACTATCCAAAGCAGCATGTACTAACATCCATTCCTTAGGCTTACCTCCTTCAGATGCGTCGTCTGCTCTGGATGAAGACAGAACACATCTCGCGCAGTTTTTATTAGCCTTTCACATCCTACAAGGTCAGCAAAACCTTCTCCAGAACCTAGGGCAAAACCATACAGCTTAATTAAGGAAAAAACCCAAATGAGTCCCATGAGATACTGAATATATCCATTTCCACTCATCTATTGGTAAATCATAGTAATATTAAATAGTAATATAGTAATATTAATAGTAATATAGTAATATTAAAGAGGCACAGCATACAGATGTTTTATTTCAGCTATTATTAGAACGGAAAGTTATAGTGACTCTTCTGTTTCCAAGGATTAGTGATTGGGCTACAGACCAATTTGCCGTACTCTCAGCTTCAGCAGCCTACAATTTTCACCTGGATTGCAATGGTGATCTTCAGAGACCAAAAAGCTAAGTTTATTTCCAAGTCAATAGAGCCCTGCTAAGTTACAACAGCAATGAATGAAGCTTGTAATCAATCCAATGGACACATTTTTGTCTCTCCCAAGTTTTCTTAGGAGCAAATTGTGCCCTGGAGCGGACGGGAAGAGGGTCATGGTGCTAGCTTCAGCTCAGACCTAGGGCATTTCTGCTCAGCTATTCCACAGTCCATTACATGCAAAGAACAAATAAGATGTCTACCTGCCATCAGTGACTGCACCTTCACACCATATATCACCACCAACAGCTGCCACCTGCACCTTCGCTAGGACAACAGCTGCACCTCCTCCTCTGCATTAAGCAAAATGCCAAGATATCTGCCCAAACCCTTCAAACTATTTGAAGTAACTCGGCGGACTGTGCCTGCAGTGGATTAGTGAAGCTTGCATGATGTGCTCTACTGGCAGGGCTCTGGAGATGGCAACCTCTGATGGAAGCAGAGCTTTAAAGAGTAGGGTCACAAACACCAAGCTTCAAACAAGGTTCAGATGAGGCCCTTTGCCTCTAAGCTCTGAAAGGAGAGATGAATTTTCCTTCTGATTGAAGACTGATGTTATGCTTTAGCAGCTAATGATCTCTGAGCAAAATAAAAAAATTACTAGAAATGAAGAGTTGGATGCTGGCTTGAAGTTAATGAAGTTAATTTATCATAGAACCTGCTTCAAGTAAAAATAACAGACTGCATCTCATGAAAGCCTGGGATAATGGTTGCTCTGGCCCTGGTCAGCACTTACAGAGAACAGCAAAATTAGTGGTCAAGGAAATGAAATGTACATAGTGATTTATATACAGCCCTGGGTAACCTTAGTGAAATTAGCAAAATTAGCTCCAGATATTATTTCTGCTCCTTAGTGAAACTATTTGAAACAAGCGTCAGGCAAAACCTAATTCTTATTTTAACTGAAATTAGCCTGTATGAGAATGCATTTCCAGGAGAGTGCAAACCTGGCAAAAAAAGAACTGGAAAGAGATTAATGCATCACGATGCACAAGGTAAAGGTGAAGGGCTAAACAGTATAAAAATTTTCCATCATTAAGCATTTGAAAGGGAATGAACTAGATGGCTCACTGAATATGTTTAATTAAAGCACAAAAGCCTACAGAGAGTAGAATTTATTCTATCAAAGCCAATGCAACACTCGCTGATCTATTCCCCCCAAAACACACATTCTGAATGTGCACGTCCTATCATAATATAATACAGGAAGAAGTCAAACATATGCTAGAGATGGAAATTCAAAATGAGGTCAAGAAAATATTTAAAGCTCAAATGTTTCTTTTGATGTGAAAGTAACACTTGCAGTATGTGCTAAAATGGGTAAAATAGGTAGAGAAGCAGCATGTGTGGGTTTATGAACGTTCACTGACTTGTCTACATAGTAAAATGGTGTCTGCAACATGAAAGTAACCAATGAATTATATTGTTTACTTTGCTAGTCTGATAGCACAGTAAGGGCAATGATGGTAAGAGATCATACTGAGCCTATAGAGAGATGTTATCTAGTATTGACTGTTCAGAGAAACACTGAAGAACTGAAGGAAGAACACAAAGGATTTTGACACGTGGAACCCTGGCTTTGAGCTAATGTAAAACAACTATGGAAGCGCAATTCTGCCTCACTAATGCACAGAACAGTTCACTACAGAAAGAAGACATACTTAAGAGACAGGGGATGTATAACTGAAATTCATCCCAGTTAAGTTTAAGGGCAGTTGAAGCTGATGCAGTTTAATAGAAGTGTAAAAACAATAAGCAAATGGTTCAAAAATACAACCAGTTTCACATGTAGGTTTGACGGGTCTAAAATAAAAATAAGAAAAAGAATCATCAAGAGAAATCTTGAATTTCAAATTGCAAGGATTGTTCCAACTAAGTTTAAGATATCTGAAGAACTACAGTCATCTCAGACAGAAGACAGCAAAAAAGTCTATCTCTGAAAGAAACCAACACTGAAGAAGAACAAGGAAAAAATAAAATACAAAGATTGCATCTCTAGAGGTGATAAAAACCTAACAACTGCTAAGCCAGACAAGTGACTTGCAAGTACCATAACGAAGCGGGTCTATTCTTTTCACTTCTACATGGAAGCACTTATGAGCAGAATGTGATTAATCAATGCAAAGCATTGGAGAGAAGCCAGAGTGGGAAGAGTTAGACGAGCTAACTCCTTTCCATTACTTTCCTCATCCCAGTTTATTTTGTCTTTATCATCATTCAGCCACTGTTCCAAATAATCATCCTAAACAAGTTTTCCTTCTAAGACATGTAAGCACTAAAACCATAAACATTTACTCCAGTAGCATGTCTTCAGCTGCGAACGTACAGCTGAATGCTCTGCATCCAGTTGCTGCATTAAGGCTGAATTATATTTCATAAGCAACAACAGAATGTCCTGACCCTCGCATCTCGAAAGTGCTGCTCTATAAAGACAGGAGTGTCCTCCTAATTCCCTAAGTGCGTGTTGAAAATTAGACTCTGTATGAACCAGAAAAGCATACTTAGATATTTTGACATTCATACTGATGCTGACATGAGAAATTAGACTTTGCCTCAGCCAACTATAAGAAACTCTTTGGTTTCTCTTTTTTTGCCTTACTCAAAGCAAAGTGTTTGTCATCGTCACTCATAATCATGTAAAAAAACAAGCCAAAAGCTTCTATACTAAGAAGCAAAACTACTGCTGTCAGTAAAGAGTCTGTCTTCAAGAGCCAGTCCTTGTCTTAAAGGGCTTATCCTGCGCAATGATCATCAGTCAGCTCTGCAAAAGTCTGTAGGGAGAACTTGCATTTCATCTATCAAGCACCAACCACAGCAAACGGCACAGAGTAAGAGACAAATGATGTGTGTCCAAAGGAGCTGACATGACAGGTGAGCAGAAAAATGCAGGTTCCCAGTGCTATGGGAAAGGAGGGCAAGAACTGCATTGTTATTAGACCTCCTAATTTCAATATGTATTGGCATCTTCATACTTACGTTTAACTGGTTTAGCTAACAGTAGGGGTGATGAGAAAGCAATACCTCAGTGTAGCCAGGCAACCCTTACCCAGGGTCAGCAGTGAGTTTATACAAATATTTAGGGCACTTTCATGTCCGTTATTCACCACTTCTATTGGGGAAGGTAGCAGAGGGAACAAAAGCAGATTTTAAAAAAAAAAAAAATACACCACTGCAATAAGAGAAACAACAATTCCATCAGAGATTCTTAAAGCTACTAGAATTAAGCATATATGCACTTTAAAATAAAAGCTTCAGATGTGGGAGCTACATAGAGATGTATCCCATACAAGACTATGCATAACCATTTGGATATCAGTAATTAAGGACTACTTTCTGAAACCAACAATTCGTGCTACTCCAAACAGACTTGCATAAAGCAGACACAGGGTAGCCAGCTCGCTAGGAGCAGGCTGACAGCACGCTCGGCATTCCCAGCTGGTTCTGGAACAACCAGGTACGTGGTAGTCCTTTCACATGAAGGCTTCCTGAAGAGAATCAGAGTTTATTTGCATAGGGGTGATCCTTGTGCAGCGAGTCTGAGAAGCGGCACAGCTCTCTGGAGACTGTTATCACTGATGGGCAAGAACACATGGTGATTGTCGTGCACTCCAGTCACATCGGGAAAGGGAAACTACAACTTGGGAGCTCCAGCTCTGATGAGCCGAAACAGTCTCTTGTAACAACAATCAGCAGGCACACCCAGAGCAGCTCCTAAGGACTTTCTTCCACCCGGTGTCCATCAACAGACTGGGCAGAAGAACTTTGGGGGAGAGGGGAGTGTGGAAAACCAGATTTTACTGACTCAGATAATTAAAACAAACTTCCTGTGTGAGAAGGAGAGCAAACAAAATTAAGGAGCTGAAGAGGAAGACAGACCTTATTGCTTATTTTACCCACATTCTTGTTCTATCACATGCTTCTTCATTTCTCCTGCCATGACAATACCCACCAGAAAGCATGTGGCTGAGAGATCCAGCAAGCAGCTTGAGAAAAAGGGCCCAGAATAGTCAATGGCAGAGGTAAAGCAAGAAGGTGACAAGGACCTCCCCATGCTTTGGGTAAGAGTCTGTTCACAGGAGAGGGCTCCAACATGAAAAAGACTCAGAAAAAAGAGGGGATGGTGCTTCTGCAGTTTATAGTAAAGTACAAAAAGTGGAGGCATGCTATTTTTTCAGAGTTTAAAGGTGGGTTGTAAAATAGAAGGTCATGGGTTTTTTTAACTGTCAGAAAGCAAACTTCTCTTCGCTCTACAGAGATATTAAGCCCACAGTTCAAAGCCAATATTCAAGTTGTTAGGATCTGCTCGGTCCCCTGTGTCCAGCATTCTCATTAAAGATCCCTGCTGACACTTACACAGCTCTAGCTCAATGGTATTCCTGCTGCAACAGTGTCTCTCCCCAGCAATCAATCTTCTGCTCATCTTCCCACTGCCTATCCTCACATCTTCCCTTTCCTGCCTTGTGGGCCCGAACTGTGCTCCCTGCACAAGGGCATCTCTTTTGATGCCTGTCACAGATCACATTTTGCCACAGATGGTCCGCACTCATAACATTCCTCTCCCATAAGCCCTTTGGAAAGATTTACTCATTTTGGAGGACTGTTATTCTTAGAGTTTTGCATTATCTATCTTACCTCTCCCACAACTGCATCAGTGTCTTTGGAAGCATCCCTTTCAATACCCCTAAACTTTTCCTTTCTGTCACACATCAGCATTTTCTAAAATTACCAAAACACTTCTTCCCCATACCTTATACAAGAATAGCTGCTGTGACACAGACAATGTGCAAAAGAAACCACATTCACACAAATTTATTCATATTTTGCTGTGGTATAAAGAGTCGCTCTCGCATCACTTGAGGCACCAGAGCTCTAATTTTCAAGACAGAAAGACTTCAAATTTAGCAGTGTAAGACTCCAGAACATGCAGTCATTCTGCAGAATTGCAGCTTCGAAACGCTTCCTGCAGATACGGTAGAATCACTAATATTCAGTGTCATTTGCTGAAAGTGTAAGGCAACTGAAGCATGGCCATCTGTAATTATAAAGGTTGTCCTGTCAGTCAGAAGAAAAACATTGGATTCATACATCCCTATCCTCTCACAAAAATTATTCCTCATTCATCCATGAATGAAATAGGAATTTTGCCTCAGCTGATAGTCCCCAATTCATAAGCCAGAAAGCACGTCCTATCTCTCTATCATTTAAAGGCACACCCTTCAGGCCACTCTGTATCCACTTGTAAACGTATGGTCTTAGCTGCACAGTCTTTGAGTTAAACATCCAATATTAGCGTGTGGCTCTATCATAAGGGAATAACTACCTAACAACTGCTTTTCCTCTGTTAAAGATTCCAGTTCAGTCATTATGCACGCAGTATGGGGAATAAACAGGAGGAGCTGGAGATCTGTGCGTGGTCACGGGGCCACGATCTCATTGCGATCACGGAGACGTGGTGGGACAGCTCGCATGACTGGAATGCAGTCATGGACGGCTATGTACTTTTTAGGAAGGACAGGCCAGCAATACGGGGTGGTGGAGTTGCTCTTTATGTCAGAGAGCAACTGGAATGTATCGAGCTCTGCC
>VZSC01009693.1:189901-202144 GCA_013398225.1 Steatornis caripensis
AGAGGTTGTGGAGTCTCCTTCCCTGGAGAGATTCAAAACCCGCCTGGATGCATTCCTGTGCAACCTGCTCTAGGCTAACCTGCTTTAGCAGGGGGGTTGGACTAGATGATCTCTAGAGGTCCCTTCCAACCCCTACCATTCTATGATTCTATGATTATCATGGAAACGTATGGACAGCAGAACATCACGGTCCTATTCCAAGTAGACAAAATTGTGTGGATTACCATTAGCAAATTTCCTTCTACTGCATGGAAGATTATCTTCTAGAAATTTTTTGTAACCATCTGGGTTATCAACATATTTAAGTGCACAAGTTTTGTGTACTTAGGACCAAACACCACAGCCATCCTGAAAGTGCTCATTTATCAATACATTAGACAAATATTTTTATTGTCCCCATATCCACCTCCTGCAACTCCTAATTTAAAATACTTACTAGTGTGAGATTTTTTGGACCTTTTTTCAAATGTGAATTTTTTTTTAGGCAGAGCTTATTTAGTACATCTCTAGGAAACTGATTATTCAGGTTAAGAGTCCTTTATGTGGAACAGGGTTATCAGCATGAGGCAGCAAAATAGCTGCACTCCACAGGAATAAGAGCTAAAAAAGCTTAAGGTCAACACTTGGACTATTCAGTGCAGGCAATTCTCAGCTTATATCTCTAGATATAATTCCTTACGAGAAAAGCTGAAATAAGTGAAATCGTTTCCTCTCTGAAAATACCTTATGCCAGTGTCCAGGGTTTAGAGCCATCTGGAAGGATGCAGCACACACAGATAAAACCAAAGTGCTCATAAAATACTTTCTCCATTGGAGTACATTGCCACCAGCAGCATGCAAGAAAAAGTGTTTCTGAGAAAATACAGAAGTAGTGAGAGCTACAACCAGAAAACAAGGATAGACCACCAACTCAAAAGAAGATGCTGCTAAATGTCTTGCATTTCACATAAACACTGGAGGAAATCGTAAATTAAAATAGTAAAATTAAAAGGAAATAGTAAATTAAAAGGAAAAATTAAAAGGAACCAGGAGACCATTTTAAGATATCCCCACAGTTCCTGCAACAGGCAGAGATTCCTACTCTGAAATTCCAGGTTTTGATGGTACGAACGTTGCTTGCCTCTCCACCTCAAAACACAGACACATACATTTTCTGAGTTTCTTACTTTCTTCAAGCCATTTTCAGAGTGTGGTTGAACCAACAAGCTCTAACCAAGATCTAGGTGTGTAACCCCACACTGTTGCCTTTAGAATTTCCCTAACTGCTCAGGAGATGCTATCCTCTGTCCCCAGCCAAACTAATGTTACATCCAGTGCTTCCAAAGGAAAGTTCCCCACATGTTTCTAGCACAGATTAAAGCCTGAACAGTTGATCAGCAGATTTGAACGTAGCAAAAGAATGACCTGACTGAAAACTTGTTTTTACGTTACTCCTAGAAGACAAGCAAGGTTACAGAAGCATATGAGCAGAGTGCTGCATCACCTCTGACACACCAAATCCCACAGATTCAACAGCAGACATCATTACCGAGAGAAACTGAAGTTCAGAGGATAAGAGCCAAGAGATAGAGAACAGCTCAACCAACCTTTATCTACCCTTAGCATATAAATAAACCTTTTATCACCCCTCCCCATTACAAAAACACAGTTAATATCTGTTTCTTTGATATTAATTAGTAAAGCGGAATGCCTGTTGGTCTAAGAGCTCTCACACTTCTGCACCCCTACTTTTTTTTTGTTGGAGACATGTTGGCTTGTTTGCTAATGCTAAAGGCTGGTTAAGGGTTCCTGAGCAATGATAGCTACAAATGTTTTTCCTTTTCCTAGAAGGATACCTCCACCAGAGTATCATTATTCCCTAAAGGGACCTGTCATTATGTCACCATTTTCATCAACAGAAAAATCAAAGTGACAATGATTGTGCTTGGGATACGAAACCTCTCTCCTTCTGTCCTAACCAATTTCAAACAATAATAGTATAAAAAAAAAAACAGTGTAACAGAATAATAAAGAGATAGGCATATATATACTAGGCAATGAAGCATAGAAATAGCTTAGAAAGGACTCGCAAGAATTTCATATGACCTTCAAGATGGCTATAAATATTGACACGAAGGTGTGTATTTTCTGTACATCACATTTTAACCTCTCAGTTTAAAGATCTCTTATGAAATAGCGTGCACTGTGACACAGGCTCCATTGTGCAAGACACACAATCCCAAACTCGAAAAGCAGCAACTCTTCAAACGTTGTATGGAAAGCAGAGATCTTTGTTCCACTTTCATGGACACAAATAAAAGTTGTTACAATTTTATTACATCTATTACATCGTTCTGTCAGCAATACTCTGTCCTGAAAGGCAGAAACCATCAGAGATTTTCCTCCCTGCAAAAAAAAAGATACACAACCAGAAATATCTCTCTGCCTTTACTCACTCCTAAATTGTGGCTGACCATCAAAGCCTTTTGCCTTCTCATTTTCAAGCTTTTCAAAAATCATAATACTTTGGCAAAATCTCTGACAGGTCCTGCTTTCTCCAAGATGCAGGATTATGTTTATCTTATTTTGCTACTGAACTCCTCAGTACCTCTGTTGCGTTTCAAAGCAGCAAGTCTCTACGCATAGCTATATCTCTTACCCTGCTTGATTATTTACTAATACTTCTTATTTAACTCCATTGTTGGATCAGTCAAGACTGGATTAAAGCAAAACTTTCTCAGTTGAAGGTCCTGAGTAGGAAATTCAGGCAAAGAGTACATCATACCATCCCTGGGACAAAGCAGTGCCTCTGCAAGCATTTTTGAGAGCTTTATTCTTAATAGTGTTATGGAAGCTATGCACTCTTCTTTTGATTTCATTTTACAGGCTGTGTGTTTCTAATAGGGGTCTTCCAGCCCTCTAGGATCCCTTGAAAGACTTTGTTCTGATGCTTTTCTTTGGTAATAATATAGTTTGCTATCTTGTCAGGTTTTTTTTTCTTGCAAGTTAGCTCTTTATTTTGGGAGCTTATTCTGGAATTAAGGCTACATGTTTATGGCATTGAATGGCATGCTGACAGCTACGAACCAGGAGCATACCACACAAATAATATATATATTAAGCAAGGGTGATAGCAAGAGGGAAGGACCTGGAGATGGAAGGGCTCTACGTTAATATCGCGTGACCTAGGAAAACACATTGTACAAACCAATATTAATTTGACAGGAGGGGGAAGGAACAGAGGACAGATACACGCTTAAAGCCAAAACTTTATGGCATGAAGGTGTGATGTTTGTCTAATAAAAATGGGCGTACATACACAGGCACACAGACATCCCAGGAAACAAATTTAAACATTAAAAAAAGTAAATGGGAAAAATGCTACTGTGGATGCATGGCTACTTGATATACACGGCTCCTACAGTGGTGTAGGCACCTCTTTTTGGATGTCACCAGACAACTTAGAGCCTAGCCTCATATGTAGGTGGAAAGTGGATTTTATTTAGAACATAAAGCTTGAGTTTCTCAGCTACAGTATTTTCTTCACGACAGAGAGAAGCGATCTGCTCAGTCTCCCTCACAACACCTTAGCTAAGCTTTTTGTTTTCAGTTGTATAGAGCTTCCTTACGAATCAGTGCCTTACTGGAAGATACATAGATATAGATAAATATGGATTTTTTTATGAAGAGAGAGAAAGCGCAAGAGAACTGTGCTTAGTTAATTTAAAATGCTTGAAAATACCACCCGAAATCTCAGTATGTACAAACATATTCTCTATCAGCCCAACCACTGATGAACATTTCAAGTCCCTGCTGAAAAATCAGTAAGCACACATTCTTTTAAATTATTTTAAGGTGGAAGTTTGCTAGGGAGGAAAGAGTTTTCTCTCTCACTGTCCTGAAGAGTTGTTCTCCTGCTTCAGTCATATCTTAGCCAAGCTTTTCTTGTTTACACAGAACTAAATAGTTTCTTCTTTCAATCGTAGTCTCTTGAGGAAGTATTCATGCTCAGTCACTATGCCAGAATGATTTAGACAAATGCGCACAAGTTCTTTTACCAGCTGTACAGAAGTATCTTTTGAAGTCAAGTCATCTTTCACATAGCTCAGATGCACAAAGGCATACTAAACACTTAGTTTGGTCGCCAGTGCTCTGATGTCAGAAGCACCTATAAACAGTAACCATTAATAAACTAAGTGGCTTCGAGATCAGCTGTAGGATAAAGAGCATTTAATCTTAAGGTTAATTTTCGATATGTGTTTGTGCATAAACTGAACTCTGGTTTGTTAAACTGCAATGTGTTAAACTATCATTCCTCATTTGTATAGCACAATAGCGATACATCATTCTGCTCTAACAACTTGTATTAGACAAAAAAACCTTACATCTACATCATACATTTGATAATACAAAAATTTAACTGTATACATAATAAGGCAGTGTTATAACTGTGAATAACTGTATTTTTCTAATACTTCTTACAATCTAAACCTCAAAGCATACTACAAAACTTCCTAGAGCCTCTCAACATCTGTACAATGAAGACAACTAGAACTTCTCTATAGCAAAGTTAAGCTATTCACGTGGTCACAGAGTAAGTAACATAGCCCTGACTGGGGCCCAATTCAAAAGGAGACCAGCTAGCAAACCACCTGTATATTCACAATTTGCAACTCCTTTGTTGAAAAATTAGGATATTTTACTTTTATAACTCCACTTATCACCTGAACTAAAAGGTAAAGGGGCTTTGTTTTGCATGGCCATTATGAGTCTGGAAAAATTGTTTGATTCCTAGCACATCAGTTTTGATACATATTTCCTTCCACAGTCTTTGCTTTCAGCCAGTGGTTCAGCCTTACAGAAAATGATAGTCAAACTTAGATGTAAAAAGGTAAAAAAACCAATCTTACTTCCAAAATACAGTGATGGAGATTTTATTGATGTTTTTCTGGTCAGGAATAAATTGTAGCCATGCTCAGAAGATATTCAGAACTTTTGCCACAAAAGTACACACAATCTTCAAAAGAACTCAAGCCATCTTACCTTGAATCCTTCAAGTCAGTGTCAAATGTTGATCCAGACCACCTGTAGGCACTGCAGTCTCCAAAGTTAAAATACCACCATTGTGGAAAACATAACAGGAATAAAGTACAAAGTATCTACACTTCAAAAGAGAGTCCTAAAATGATCAAGCGGCAGCACTTTAGTGTAGTTTTCTAAACTTTGAACTGGATGACATGGGGCTTCAAATCTTCTCAACTTGTATCACACACCTCCAGAGCCTGCTCCTGCATTTATGAACTGAATTCATTTATTTCAGTGGGAGCTGGGGAAGTTTTGTTGTTATTAAGCTCCCTCCTAGGACATAGACACAATCCCTTCTTCTGCTTCAGCTCTGAATTTCAATCTGCCACCAAGCTGAAAGCTTTGGCAACCCCAGAGCTAAGAGTGACAGAACTACAGGTCCCACATTTAGTTAGTTTAAGATTTAAAGACACTCGACGCCCATCTTGTTACTTGTTTTTTTGATAAATACCTCAAATTTTGGATCTAGGATTTCAAGCCTAAGCACAGATCAGCAAGTCATCAAGGTGTTACCTAAGCATCCAAATCTGCCAATTATTCATAGAAGCAGACAGAAAAAAAAAAATACCACATTCCTGTTTTCTTGTCTGTCTGAAATTAAGAAGTACTTGAAATACCTGCTTCTCAGTGTCCTATGTGTTCAACCCTGACCACAAGCTAGAAGTTAATGTCATCCCCACTTCTCACCAGGATGCGCGATCGTACTTTAACCTACTTAATTCATAGCCATCCAGTTTAACTCAGCCAGTGTAATTGGAGGTTGGGTGAAGGCAGCTGGTTTTGCCCTGAAAAAGGTGAGGAGAGAGAGTCATAAAGATCAGCCAGCGCTAATATGACAGAACTAGGAATAACCAATAAATGGTTTTAAGATGACATCTTAAACCACCCTGGGTGTTTGCAAAGATGAGTCATTTCTACTGTCAGACATGCAATCAAATTAATAGCACTTAATATGATTTAGCTCACAATGGCAATGGACGCGTGCACAGCCATACTGACTCATTACTCCACAGAACCACGATCAGGTACACAAGTCCTCAGCATTTTTCCCATGAAGTTTAACATATTGACATACCATGTAATTTAAGATAGGAAAAAACTGAGAATGATGGCAATAGGAGAAAATGGCAAGGATATGAGGCACACCCAAATGAGCTTCGGTTCCAGGTGGGACAAGATCAGCTCCTACCATTTCTCAGGGCATAGAAGACTTGAATATGCAGGAGTTGAGGCTACAAAGAAAACTAAAAGGAAAAAAACATATCTCACACTAGGTAGTGGTAGAAAGCGTTAGAGCCGCACTGAAATAGAAAGGAAAGGGGAAGCAGCTAATAAGGAGCTGCAAGGACTGCCAGGAACCCAAGGGGCTCACTAAGTTCAGCCAATGGAAAACAGCAACAGCACTCCATGAAACCTGGAGTTTTCATTCCTCTGCAAATTCCAGTATTTTGGAAAAAAAACTCAGTTTGCACTCAAAATTGAAACAAAGCTTAGAAATATTGGTATTTCTCTGTGAATATTTGCTTTTTCTAGGGAAGACACACAATTGGCTAAAAATTCTCCTCCCCCCCAAAAAAATAATCAAGCCACATCATCTGCTTCAACTCTTGGTGATTTGTGCTAAGTTCTCTCTCCCACAAATAAAATAATGTCAAAAAAACAAACTCCTTGCCATGGACCACAAATCCAGGAACTTTGTCAGCCTTAGTCTGAGTTGAAAGTATAATGCTTTAAGCATTATATTTGCAAGTTATGCTGGCTTCCACAGCTAAGGGAGCAATTCTATCCTGTATCTCTGCTGTGCTTAGAAAGCCTCAGGAAAAAAAAAACAGTGAATATTGCAGCAAACACCTTCCTCACAGCAACACACAGCAAAAAGGTAGGATTTTGCCACATATCAATGCACCACTGCTGGAATACAGGTCCCAAAAGTTACTGGTGTTCTAGCAAGGAGAACGGCCAGCAGTCCCACCTCCGTAGCACCACACACTGTACGCTGTGATGGGAAATCCCCACACGCTAGCAGGGAGCAAAGGACTCACCTTTTAGGGCGGGGAAGAAATCAGCATTAACTCCTCCTGGCACGCGTCAGCTAGAAGGACCTACCCAGACAGGCACAGCTGGGGTCTCTGCACACCTGCAGTCAGCAGAGGGAAAAATAGGTCATTGGTGTTAGTGTGTTACCTGCCCCTCCTCTAATTTCTGAGATTTCTCTCCCTACCCCATTAAAATTAGAGAATTACAGTCAAAAACTGCCTTCTGAATACATGTACTATCACTGCCTCCAAATGCAGCCGCTAGTAATAAACTGAAAGAAACCCTTTTAGAACAAATTAACTTCATTTCTGCATATTGTCTTGACATCCAAAGTCCATGTACACAAACAAACTACTCCAAACTCTTCCTTTTTTGGTTTAGCTGAACCTTTATTTTGCCTTTTGGGTTCACTCCCCGCTCTCCTCTTCTTTCTTCCTTTGTTTTACCCCACTCTTGAATATCCTGGATCAAGATCACCATCAGCAGTACCATTCTGCACACAGAGATCAGTCTTCCTCCTGCTCATTATTCATTAACAGCACACACAGCTATGCCTTTTGATGCCTAGTTCTGCGTTGTTCTTTTTTTGTAAAGCCCTGTTTCGTGAAACACAGTCTGGAGCGAAAAGGATTCAGTCATCATTATTCCACATTTATCTGCTGTGAACTATCTTTCTCATCTATTATCCCTTAAATGATCTAAAGCCTCCTCTCTGCGATGTTCCTCTTCATTATGTGCTGTTTCCTTCTCATCCGTTTCTTGCCAGCACCATCTTTGTTCTCTGCCTTTTATTTTCTGTGGCAGATATCAATACTGCTCACCCTGATCTAGAGATTCACAACTAGGAGTCACACAAACGATTTTCTAAGTGTGATGCAGATCACAAAAGGATTTTACACTGAGCGTCTGGATAATGTTATTGTTACTCAAGCTGAGCCCTGCTCTGCAGCAAATGCCCCGGTTGCTCCCTTGTTTTTCTCCAGAAGCACTCAGGAAATGGCACTGCTAGACTATAACTAATGACAAAGACAGACTTGACTTTCATTTATCCCCACCTTCATCTTTCTCCTCCATATTTACTGCTACACACACTTGACTGTGACATTTTTTCATTTCATATGTTGAACAGCATACATACATCCGACTGATATACATTTCTCTGTGGTCCTGACATCATTTATTAGCAATAGCTGAATTACCCTTGTCATGCATTTATTAGCCTTTTAAAATATGTCTTTCTGTGAATGCATAATGCTGTATTCTTTGTCAGCATTCAGCAAAATTGCCACTGTGGTAAGTGATTGAACTAATCAAGTTGAGAATGCTGCACGACTTTCTGCTGTTTCACAGCAAGGACTTCATGCAGTTGATCAGTCATGAGGTAGCCACTGGCTTTCAGACACCAAGTGGAGCTAACCAGCCTCTCAACAACTCTGGAACATGAATTTCTAGCTTAGGGGTTGCTAGAAGGATTGAAGGATTGCAGTGCTCCCTTCTTTTCTGTACAGATACGGATGAAATACATGTATGAAATATAGCCCAACCCACAGGAGAAGTATTATTATTATAGGAAAGACTGTTCTAGACAAAATAAAAAGCATTTTAATGCCTGTAATACTGGCTTCAGAGTCCGTTGTTCCCACCCTGTTGTATACAAGAGACATAAGTGTTTGGAATACAGCAGACACCGATGCTGGCTGTTCACACTGTCGGGGAAAGCCGCAGCCCAGGTATTACTCCATCTGGATTTGCAGGCTAGAAACTTGCTTTTTTACCTGCCCTTATGTTTTCCATTCTTTCTAGCTTATGACTTCTGAATCTTTCTGAAAACATAACGCCGACTACATCAGTAGAGTCTTAATGTCACATAACAAATGATTGTGCTTGAGGAAATTTTCCTGCCCACTGGACAGTGCCTTCAAATGACTGAATCAAATTGACTGAAATGGAAGAACTCTGCACCCAGTCCTACCTTGCACTCAAGCCTCCTGATGTTTGGTAGGCAGTGAAACACTCCCACTGGTGTGACCAGACAGCACTGGTCTGGCAGCCTTTTGCTTTGTGATTAGACATGGTGGGGCTTCAGTACAAATTCCTTGCAAAATTGTCCAGAGCTTAGAAGGAAATACGCTTGCTGTCTCCTTTGATTTTCCAGCTTACAGGGAGAGGATCAGGACACGACAGAAATGATACAGCCTTATATGCACTGCAGAGCTACCGCAGACAAATGATGCCGATTACTAGAATCAAACAGCTAATGAATTTTGCTTAAACCATTCTTACCTTAAAATTCACCAGGACAAAAACTGAAGACAAGTTTGACCGGGGTGGAAAAAAAGAAATATGAGGGCGCACACAAGTATGCATCTCTAGAAAATCTGTTCTATCAGATAACTAAGCGCGCTTACACCAAAATTTTAAATTATCAAACTAAATCAGTACAGACACTGAAATACTGAGATGCAAAGAAAGGAAATCTAAAAGGAAAAAATCTCACTGCATTAATTACCTCTCTTATGAAGGAGGACTTCAGCATGAACTCAACTTCATACTCATCATACTCCTTTATGCCTTGTAGTGGAGTTTATGATAACTTTATATCTTTCATTTGACCCTCTGGTTCTGTTGCAAATACAGTAGTGGTGTTCATGCCTCTAGCTGCTGAGTAAAGAGACTGAAAGCGGGTCCTGTTCCTATACAGGAGAAAAATCCATAAAACCCCATAAAGCTTTTTTTTGCTGTACATTTACCCTCAAAATACTCCCAAGCAATCAATCCTGACTCCACGTCACCAATTTGTCTGATGTGTCCTATCAACCATTCGAAAACAACCTGAGATATAAATTCCTCCCATCTGTGAACATTTCAGAGTGCCATAATATGATGTGCCTCAAAATACCAAGAGTTCAGGAAAACAAAGCACATCATACATACAGGACATCAAGTTCTTTCTGCAAGACAGGGAATTTTGAGCATTTTATTTGCCAGCACAGCTTTCTCACCCAGAAAGGTGGCAGTTTTGAACACTTCTGAGGATTTTGAAATGCAGGCAGCATATGTTGCCGTTGACACACAAATGATACTACATTTTGTTTTTTGAAGAATAAGCTTTTGATAGCCATTGTCAAGGGATATAGCAATCTATTTAATAAAAAACAATGAGTCCAGATTTCAGCTGCTGTAGATCCCTGTTGCAATGCCCTTGACAACAATAGGACTGTGTTGGCTTAGAGCAGCACAAGTTTATAATATCTGCCCTGTTAAATTCGCAATGCATCAGAACATTACCACCCTCAATAAGAAGCCTAACACAGCTCAACATTGTTGTCTGAAATGACCTGAATAAATGGAGGGCGCTACATTTTTCTTCTCTTCTTTGGAACTTCATGGGACTGATAGGCAATGAATGGAAAGGGAGTATGATAACAAACTGTATATTGTTCTATAAAATCCAAAACAATACAAAGAGTCCTTTTAAAGGACCTGCGGCTTTCTCAGTTGCAGCTGGATTTTCACACAGGAGAAAAGTCACATAGTTTTATTTATCCTTTTCTAAACTACTATTAGTAAACAAGAAGGATTAGCACATCTGAGACTAAATTAGATTGGAAAAGTTTCTCTGCGCATCTGTTATTGTCCCACTTTGAAGGTTACAACTACAGGTAATATTGCCAGTTACGCTGTCATGAGTTTATCTTAAAGGACATGAACATTTTATCTGTTCAGTCTGTTTATCTCTGTACAGCTGGGCCTGAAATCAGCCTGCTTCCTCTAAATCTATCTCTAAAAATCCATTTGGACAAAAAACTCTATTTATATACAGTACCTCTCACATAGTTTTCCAAGCTCTTTTCTTAGCCTTAAAAATTTTGTGCTAACTTTAAACTATACTCCCATAACTGTCAGTGGATCTACCTTAACTTTTCCTACTTGAAGAAACGAACACATCAAATTGCTTACCGTGTCAACACGAGAACCCTGCTACGGAAGTAAGAAGAAAAAAAACGTCTTGTTTCCCTCTTCTCCTCTTAGAAAGCATAAGAATTATTTATTTAATTTTTACTGTGAGTATGGTCAAACATAGGAACAGGTTTCCCAGAGAGCTTATACATTCTCCATACGTGGAGCTGCTCAAAACTCAACATGACACTTCTGGGCAACTTGCTTTAGCTAACCCTTCCAACCTGAACAGCTCTGTGACTGAGATAAATAAGCACAGACTCCTGAGATTTTTTTTTGCGTGGATTAGGAGTGAACCAGGCAGATGTTTGTTAGGTGCATTCAAGTTCCTGTATCCCTTTTGTATTCTCAATGCAATACTATCTCTCTATGTTTTAATATATACATCTGGCAAACCCAGATGAATCATAGCAGGTACTGTAAATAAGCTACAGTTTCGTTTTCTGTAAAGAAAGACAAAGTACAGCTGGTTTTGCTTTGATCTGTCCAATAAGATGGAGATCCAAAAAAATATATATTCACCTTAAGCAGTTACATCTATTGAACGCACAGCAGCACAGTCCTGTGGGGATGGAGGCTCTGAATCTGTAGACTTAACAGCACAAACTCTTCCTGTGCACAGCTAACACAATAGCACATCAGAAGTAATAAATAAAGGCTTGCTGACTTCAGTAACTTTTGTTCTTCTAAAACTTCGTAAAGAATATTTGAAGACAATATTTTATCTCAGCATTCACCTCCGACTAGACTTTCTTAGTTACCTGCAGGAACACCTCTACGCATTTTTTTCACATTAGACAGCATGCACATACCGTAAGATAAGGTTTTTGTGAGGACAAACCTCAGTGTTCAAAGTTTCTGAGTAGCGATGCTATTCAAACACAAGAATTATCTCCTCCCCCCTTTTTTTAAGCTGCTTTGATAGACATTAATCACATCATGTAGACTTCCATTAACTTAACAGGAACAAAAAATAAATTTAGCACAATATAAAGTCACTCTGAAGTTTCTCTCTTTCATTCTTCCAGTGACAGCTACTTGCTTGCGTGTCCTGCTACATTTAGTCCCTTCCTACATCTAGATTTGACTCTGGTAGAGTAGAATTGAGTTCTGTCAGGTCTCAGGCTTTGGTAACTGGGCCCAAATGCTGCAGACAGATTACAGAAAAAAAAAAAAAAAAAA